>CAIGQW010012936.1:2542427-2552495 GCA_903798125.1 Danio choprae | reverse complement strand
ATTTCTTTTATCTTTGCCATGATGACAGTACATAATATTTTACTAGATATTTTTCAAGATACTAGTATTCATTGTATATAATTGTAATTTAATAAATGCAATACCAGTGTTTAAGAGGTTTGGTGAAATATTCAGATAATATTATATATTATTAGAAGAATATGTGGTGGCTGGTCGTTCTTCAGTCACATGTCTGGAGGTGTGATGTTAATATGGGTCTGTCTGGTTAGATAACGCTGGACGTCCTGGTGGAAATGGGACACAATGAGCTGAAGGAGATCGGCATCAACGCTTACGGCCACAGACACAAGATCATCAAAGCAGTGGAGAGACTGATTAGTGGACCTCAGAGTAAGAGCGGCTTCTGCTTTCATCCAGAAGATTCATTTGAGAGAATACTTAATTAGAGAAGAGCTTAACCATCACTTTGATCTGTTTCCACTAAAAACTCTGCTTAATATCAGATCTTTTTCGAAGAATAAGCCACTCTTTAATGGGGTTAAATTATATGTTTTATAAAAATCAAATTCCACTTTTAATGTTAAACAGCTCTATAATGTTCAAAATTATTGACATTTTTCACGCTCTTTTTGAGCTCAGGGGAAAGTTCATTTCTTTTGTTAAACATAAAAGAAGACATTTCAAAGAATGCCGAAAACCGGTAACCATTGACTTCCATTGTATTTGTTTTTCTTGCTATGGATGTCAATATATATATATATATATATAGTTGAAATCTAAATTATTAGCCCTGCTGTCAAATATTTATGCTTTTTCAAATATTTCTTAAGTGATACTTAATGGAGCAAAGAAATTTTCACAGTATTTCCGATAATATTTTTTCTTCTGGAGAAAGTCTTAGTTGTTTTATTTCGGCTAGAATAAAAGCAGTTCTTAATTTTTTTTTAACCATTTTAAGTTCAATGTTATTAGTTCTCTTCATTTTGATTGTCTACAGAATAAACCACTTTCGGCCTCACGGTGGCGTAGTGGGTAGCACGTTCGCCTCACAGCATGAAGTCGCTGGTTCGAGCCTCTGCTGGGTCAGTTGGCGTTTCTGTGTGGAGTTTGCATGTTCTCCCCGTGTTGGCGTGGGTTTCCTCCGGGTGCTCCGGTTTCCCCCACAAGTCCAAAGACATGCGGTATAGGTGAATTGGGTAAGCTAAGTTGTCCGTAGTGTATGTGTGTGAATGAGAGTTAGTGGATGTTTCCCAGTGATGGGTTGCAGCTGGAAGGGCATCCGCTGCGTAAAACATATGCTGGATAAGTTGGCGGTTCATTCCGCTGTGGCGACCCCAGATTAATAAAGGGACTAAGCCGAAATGAAAATGAATGAATGAATGAATAAACCACTTTCTCTAGAAGAAAACATAATATCAGAAATACTATGAAAATGTCTTTGCTCCATTAAATATCACTTGAGAAATATTTGAAAAAGAATAAATAATTCACACATATAAATATAAAATTCATTTTTGAGTAGTGTTGTCTCGATACTGAAATTCGGTACCAATCGGTACTGAAATGTTAAAAACGTCCATTTCCTGCTAACATTTCAGCGATGTTGAGCCCGTCCTTAAACACTGCTGATTTGCCATTGTGGTCACATGCTCAACAGAAATGTGATTGGCCATAAAGCTCATCAGTTCACTGCTGTAACACAGAAAAAGGGTCGCTGGAGTGGTTTAAAGCTGCGAAGATTCATCAGCGGATTGCTCGTATGTCAGCTCATAAACAGACCAGCTGATCTTCATAGCTTTAAAACGATTTAGTGTCTGTATCTGTAGTTACACTCAGTAAATAGCGGTGAAGAGCAGTGAACTGATGACCTTCATAGCCAATCACAGTCATTTCTGTTGAGCACGTGAACACAATGACAAATCAGCTGTGAACGTGCTCAACAGTGCTTAAATCTTTGCGGGAAATTTAGTATCTTGACAACACTATTTTGGAGTGAACTATCCCTTTAAATGTGATATTTCTTATGCAATCATTCTAAGTGAATATTAAGGAATTGTTGTCTATATTTAGATAAGATCTTTCATAATATGACCCTGTTAGGATTGTAGTTGATGCTTTTGTTTTGCTGATTCATTTGCACTAAATGTTGACATTATCATCATCATCATCACAGGTTTAAACCCTTACTTGACCCTGAACATGAGCAACGGTGGAACGATACTGATAGAGTTGTCTCCAGATGACAAAGAGTGTCAGTCGATTGAGGATGAGGTACAATCTTTATCTCACTTCATCAAGCTTTATGCAAATTCTTTGATGGAGCATCATCTGAGGTCCCTTAGAGATTTTGATCAACATTATCTCAATCTCGTTATCCATAAGTGTGCTTTGAGAATCCAGTAATGCATGTACATGTTCAAGTAGCTTATGACCATACAGACAAGGACCCTTGGACAGAGTGTTTATGATCATTATTGAAACTCCAAGGATAACAATGTTTGCCCTCCTGATATTTGAAAAAATTATGAATATGAGCACACTGTAAAAAGCGATTAGTTGACTTTACTTTAAAAGCGTGAGGAAACTCGTTGCCTTATAATTATAAAGTAAACAAACTATGTGCATAATTATAAAAGTTAAGGCAATGCGTTTACTCACTTTTTTTAAAGTAAAGTAACCAATCACTTTTTACAGGGCAGGCAAAAACTGTGCCGAAAAAGATCAGGTTCAAAACTTCATCTCAGAGCTTCACAATTCTGTTGATGGGACAACAGGCTCATTGCGGATATGTACCCAGGCGTACTACGTTTCTGGGGAGGTAAATCTGCTCAGTTTTTGTTTTTGCAAATCCACCAGAGGCCGCTGTGTATGCTTTTTGATGATCTCAAATTTCTCTGGCGTGTCCTCTTCTCGTGTAAATCCACCAGAGGGCGCAATATACACTTCAGTCTTTCACCAGGCCAGCTTGCTTGTTCTAGAAAAAGAAAAGCTGTCAAGAACGTGTGATTTCACCACGTTTTCAGCCTGTTGTTTATTTATTTTGTTTTTGTTTTACCTGGTCTTTGGAACCGTTCTTTGCCGGACTGAACCCCGTCGTCACGGTCAACTTTGCTCCGCATTCCATGTCCATCTGCCTACATGTCGAGCTACTGGGCAAACTGGTAACATTCATTCATTCATTCATTTTCATTTCGGCTTAGTCCCTTTATTAATCTGGGGTCGCCACAGCGGAATGAACGGCCAACCTATACAGCATATGTTTTACGCAGCGGATGCCCTTCCAGCTGCAACCCATCTCTGGGAAACATCCATACACACCCATTCACACTCATACACTACGGACAATTTAGCTTACCCAATTCACCTGTACCGCATGTCTTTGGACTTGTGGGGGAAACCAGAGCACCCGGAGGAAACCCACGCCAACTGGTAACACCGGAAAAGGTAAGTGGTCAGCAGTAGTGCGAAAAGGAACAGAAGCCATCGCGGCTTTATACCGCCCCATAGTGTTCGTTTTACAGAAGTAATTCATGCTCTCCAGAAATGTAGACAGGGGTACGTATGTGCGTGCGTGCGTGCGTGTGTGTGTGATCTGTCCAACATACAGTCCAACACCTGATGTCAAATGACCCAAGTTGTCTTAAGCATGAGAATGTTTCACATACAAAAGTCGCCATAAAATGGAAGATTAAGATCGTAAGATGTAAAATCTTTTTTTGAAAGATGTCAAAACACCATCATGAAGTTTTTCTTTTATTGTTGATCAAATAACTATATAAAAAATAGATTTCTGGTACTCTCCCGTTCACTGCATTGCATTCCCATTCACAAGTTTACTCAACCATGACGACATCCACTGCTGTGAAATCCAGAAATGTGAAAAGGCTCTATTTCTTGTTTTGTGTTCAGCAGAAGAAAGAAATTCATAAACGTTTAGAACCACTTGAGTATAAATAAAAGATGCTGAAATTTTCATTTGTGTGTGAATTATCCCTTTAATGCATTGCACAGCTATAATCTTGAAATAACGCTTTGCTTGTGCTTCTCCAGGGTCGCCGTTTGTAAACAGCATCATTCACAAGGGCTTCGATGAGAGGCATGCATACATCGGAGGAATGTTCGGCGCCGGGATCTACTTTGCAGAAAACTCCTCCAAAAGCAACCAGTATGTGTATGGAATAGAAGGAGGAACGGGCTGCCTACTTCACAAGGACAGGTCCTGCTACGTGTGTCAGAGGTGAGATGAGATCCGTTTACAGCACACGCAGGCCACGACTCTCATTTAATCCGCTTCACGTTTCCCACAATCTGCACATCTAAGGGTTTCGTCAGCAAAGCGTCGCCTTGCGGTGTTGTTTTTCAAAACCTTGAAGAGAAATTGATTTACGCATTTCCTTTCTTCCTGTCCCACTCAGGCATCTTCTGTTCTGCCGCGTGACTTTGGGCAAGTCTTTCTTGCAGTTCAGTGCTATGAAGATGGCCCACTCTCCACCGGGCCATCACTCAGTCCCTGGCTCTGGCAGAGTACGTCATCTACAGAGGAGAGCAGGTACTGCAGTCAATACATTTCACATATCTGCATCTATTAAAAGCCTCAGGATACTGCAAACTAGGGCTGTGCAATATGGCGATATACAGTTGAAGTCAGAATTACTAGCCATCCTGAATATTTTTTCCCCAATTTATGTTTAACGGAAATATTTTTTCAGCACTTTTCTAAACATAATAGTTTTAATAAATCATTTCTAATAATGATTCAGTTGGGCTGGGTCAGTTGGCATTTCAGTGTGGAATTTGCATGTTCTCCCCTTGTTGGTGTGGGTTTCCTCCGAGTGTTCCGGTTTCCCCCACAGTCCAAACACATGCGCTATAGGTGAATTGAATAAACTAAATTGGCCATAATGTATATGTGTGCATGCGAGTGTGTATAGGTGTTTCCCAGTACTAGGTTGCGGCTGGAAGGGCATCCACTGCATAAAAACATATGCTGGATAAGTTGGCGGTTCATTCCGCTGTGGCAACCCCAGATTAATAAAGGGACTAAGCCGAAAAGAAAATGAATGAATGTAAATATGTCATATACAGCATATATTTCCAAATATTGAAAAAATTGCCATTTCATTTTTTGGTATTACAAATATGTAGCTACATGTGCAAATATTTTAGTTATGTGTGTTCATATATGGCCATGTATGAACACACACAGACCAAATATACAGTTATCTATTAGAACCATAGACTGTAAAAAAGTTCCCGTGGTTGAAAATAGGCCTAAATGTAACGGCAAATTTTGCGATATTTCGAAATATTGCATAGGTTATATGACATTATTTTAAATATGTGAAACTCAAATATGAGCTTGTATGTTACTGTCATGTCAGATTTCTATATGAGTATTCACAGAATCACTTTTTCGACAATTTTTTTTAAAGCTGATGATCAATATAAACGTAACGTTATTAATAGCCAATTAAAATGTTGCTAACCTGAGCCCCGTAACAATGCAGCACGTTCATAAAATAAACTGACATTTATCGTCTGTTCGGTGTGGACACGATTATTTATCTTTATAGTTAACGTTGTTGGTGTGAAAAGACCTTTAGGATGGAAAGTTTTACTCATTGACAAATCATCACACCAATAACGTTAAGTTAGCTAGCTAGCTGCTACATACCAGGCATTCTCTCCAAAACGACATTTAGCAAGACCGGTTTTGTGATGCTTTCTTAAATGCTTGTCTGACCTTCCAAAGGCGATACATCTGACGTGACATTTTACGCAGTTCAAGTTATGTGCTTTTGCGCTTCAGACGTTTTTGTAAAATAAGTAGCCTATGCTTTTGAAAGAAAAAGCCTGTCAAATCTACAACAATTACTCTTCCTCACAGTTGAAGACGCTTTTTCTGCACTTGAACTCTGAAGCACAATGGCTGAGGTGGATTTCAGTAATCCTCCATTCCCTTCTGACAACATCTGCAATATTTATAACAAAAAGTCTAATTTGCTAAACGAATGACTTTCAATAAGAGATACTCAGAACAGCCACTTGGAGAACCTCAAAATATCTAAGGAAGTCTGCAAGAAGCGTCAAAACTACATGTATGCGTATGTAATTTAAAAATGTTTAGACACTGTAGGCTATTATCTTTAAACAACTAAAAAGTCTGGTATTTTAAAAGGACAGGTAACACAAACATGCTATGGCATCGTTTAATCGTCCTCCGCTTGTTTCAAATCTGTTTTAGTTTATTTCTTTTTTGTTGAACCCAAAAGATGTTGGAAATGTTGGATGTCAATGCCATTTCCAGCATCCTTCAGAATATCTTCCTTTGTGTTAAACAGAAAAGGGACCACTTCCGGATCATTTTCATACTGTAAAGTTTCTAAACTATGCCTTTTATGACCTTTTAAAAACCCATATAATGGGATAGATCACCCAAAAGGTGATTGTCAACGCTTCCCGTCATGTCATTCCAAACATAATAATAATCAGACTTAATCTTCGAAACCCCAATTGATATTCATTCATTCATTTTCTTTTCGGCTTAGTCCCTTTATTAATCTGGGGTCGCCACAGCGGAATGAACCGACAACTTATCCAGGATATGTTTTACGCAGCTGATGCCCTTCCAGCTGCAACCCATCACTGGGAAACATCCACACACACCAGGTCAGGTTAGACATTTTAACAAATTTTAAATTGTCACCTGCAATGTCCTTTTCAGTTTCAGTGACCAAATAGTTTCAAAATAACATAAAATATGATCATTTTAGTAATATGGTTGAATGGTTGAGTTTGGTGAATGCTGTCAATATTACAATAATTATTAATAAATACAGAAAGGATACTGTTTACTTTTAATTTTGTAATGGTGAAAATTACACGGTAACAGGGTGTTATATATTACGTTCTTGGCAATAACAGTAAACTTAAATCGATATTGTCTAGTCATTTAAAAAGCTGCCTGTCTGTATCCTATTTAAGACTGTATAACTGAGCGTAATAACTGCATGTGTCAGGCTGTCAATCCAAAAGTTTTCGCATGCTGTCCAACTATGTCCTAATTTATCAAAATGTTCATGTTATTCACTCAAGGACACATAACAATATAACAGTGCTGCCAAGCCGTCCATCTAACTGTCAGGACAGTCAATAAGCCTGAAATGTGCCAGTGGTGCTTCAACGTCACCGTAAATCACATTATATATTGCCCAAGAAAACTGACACATTCTGTTGTGTTCATCAAAGAATTTCAGGTAAAAAAAACTGTGCCAGAGTTTCCACAGAATTTTAAGCAGCAAAAGTATTATTTCACAGTATTAGCTAAGGTTCGGTTCCAGATTTTCTAAGTACACCCACAACTTATTTCATATTTAAGGCAAATTTATTTGACAGCTTGACTTAATTTGTTTTACATCATAGCATGGTCAGGAATAACATTCAGAATTTTTTTCCCAACATGATGCCTGCCTGCACACGTTCAAGCTCAAACCTCTGCGCAACGTTTTACTATGGTTTCCGTGTTGAATGGCATGTTTACAGGAAACAGTGTGGTCAGGAATAATATTCATTATTTTTCTCCCAACGTGATATTAAGCTCAAACCGGTGTACATTTTAGTATGGTTTCCAGGTTGAATGACATTTTGTGTGCAGTGTTGTGCAACAGGGTTTGAGATATGTTTTTTGGTTGTTGCTAGAAGGGATACAGCTGCGGCCGGAAGTTAACGACAATTGTTTGTAATATTTATTAAATTATCTATTAATTGTATTTTATTAACGTAAACCCCAACCATTACAGTAATGTAAAAACAGTAATTATACAGAGTATTATTCATATTATTTATTAAATTATGCAAAATTCCCTTTTGTAAGCGGTTTAAAGACTGTGTGTGAATATAATCAGCCTCTATTGGTAAAAATGTATTAATTCTATTTTTTTATAATCACACTTCATAAAAACAGTTTGTAGAAACACTTTGATTGACATTCTCCCTTTGTATGTGTCACCGGAGTGGGGAAAGCCCCGCCCATTAGTGAGGATCTCTCCCTTATTAGCATAGACAGCCCTGAGTGAGAAGCAGCCGTCCGACATTAGACTTTTCGCACCGTACCTGCTGAAGATCATTTCAGTGAGATCTCTTTTTCACACAGATAATGTTAGTCCTCTTTTGAATCTGCCATCATGCTGAGGCTTATCCATTTGTAACTTCGTCCCCTTTTGAAAAGAGCACAATCTCATTTGAATTTAAAGCGACAGTCACCAAAACGGCACAATTAGGATCAAAGCCTAAAAGGGTCAGTTTCAAAGAGTTATAAAACATTATTTGTGGGGTATTTTGAGCTGAAACTTCCCATACACACTCTAGAGACATCAGAGACCTATTGTACATATTGTAAAAAGGGGCATAATAGGTCCCCTTTAATGCAACACACATTTATCATGCAATTTTATCATTAAAATGGGACTAATTAGCCTTGATGTGTAGCTATCAATGCTGTTAGCTGTTGACTATGCGATTTTACAGCAGGGAAAAGTCATGAGAAACAGACATGGTTGAAAATTGTGAATTAGATGAGTAAAAATTTATGCTTTGATGAATTTTAATAGATGGGTGATGCTGCTAAACACATATGATCGTTGTCTTCAATTAATGATTATGGTAACACTTTAGACCAGGGGTGCCCAAACTCGGTCCTGGAGGGCCGGCGTCCTGCAAAGTTTAGTTCCAACCCCAATCAGACACACCTTGGCTAGCTAATCAAGCTCTTACTAGGCTTTCTAGAAACATCCTTGCAGGTGTGTTGAAGCAAGTTGGAGCTAAAATCTGCAGGACACCGGCCCTCCAGGACCTAGTTTGGTCACCCCTGCTTTAGAAAATTGGCTTGTTACCTGCCTGTTATTAAGATATTGAGTGTTTATTTGTACTTATAAAGTAAAGTAAAAAGTATTCTACATGATCTTATTCTACATCCCTAATCCTAGCCAATACCAAAACCCAACTACTACAGTATCTTAGAACTATTAACTATTACAGTGTCTAATAACTATTAATAAGCAAAAAATTTGGAGTTTATTGAGCTAAAAGTCATAGTTAGCAGTTTATTATACTGTAAAATAATGTTTGAGCAGCTTTATTCAATGATTATGAACACAAACATTCCTGGAAAACCAAATATATAACATGTTTGTTTTGGTCCATATTGACATGATAGCATCACGCAGTTGCTGCAGATTTGTCGGCTGCACATCCCTGATGCGAATCTCCCGTTTCACCACATCCCAAAGGTGCTCTATTGGATTGAGATCTGGTGACTGTGGAGGCCATTTGAGTACAGTGAACTCAAGAAACCAGTCTGAGATGATTCTCACTTTATAACATGGCGCGTTATCCTGCTGGAAGCCATCAGAAGATGGGTACACTGTGGTCATAAAGGGATAGACATGGTCAGCAACAATACTCAGGTAGGCTGTGGCATTGACACAATGCTCAATTGGTACTAATGGGCCCAAAGTGTGCCAAGAAAATATCCCCCACACCTTTACACCACCACCAGCCTGAGGCATTGATAAAAGGCAGGTACCTAATAAAGTGGCCGGTGAGTGTAGGTTAAATATAACATCATAGTGGTATAGTTACAAACCTCAAATGTTATGATTAAATTAAAACAGAACATAATAATGACAATTGCAGGTTTTGATCATTTTTTTATACAGATTTGGTGAGCATAATAAACTTTTGTTTTTTAAACATTGAAGAAATATATAGAATTTTTCACACATTGTTAGATATGTTTTGTTTAGAAGTTTCTGATTTCTAAAACTAGCTAACTTGGATGACTGACCTTGCATTGAATTTCTTGATGCAACCAAAATGTACCTTTCTTTTCTAGACATCTTGTGTTGTAAAGAGTTGATTTGCTCCAAAGAAGAAGATGAAAAATGGCATTGCAGATCCTGAGATGAAATGCCTTTGCCGTCCTCTCCCATAATGCACCACTGAGAGTGATTCGAGTGAATGGCGAACCGTGAAGCAGAACACTGCCATTGCATATCTGACCTCCAGGTTAGTGTGTGTGTGTGTGTGTGTGTGTGTGTGTGTGTGTGT
>CAIGQW010012936.1:2489370-2518762 GCA_903798125.1 Danio choprae | reverse complement strand
GAATGCAATACTCCAACAAAATTATGACTGCACAATACTGAATGCAACATTCCAACAAAGTGCTGATGTTAAAAAATATATAAATTGATCATTAAAATCCAACAGTGCCAAAAAATACTGAATCAAAATATGGAATCAAGAATAATGCCACAATATTATATTAGATCTTCCAGACACGTTTGCAAGATGTGTAAATCAGATTTTCCAGTTAAATTTCCAATATCAAATGAAATAAAGCATTCTCATCATGCCCTAAATGCTGGCTTCTGTGTAGAACCACACTCAGTATATTTAAAAGCGCTAATTAAACCTTGTTGTATTTTAGGCTATACACCCAGCGGTGTCCAGAAGAGCAGCGTCATCTCTGAGCATTGTGGGTATTTTGTAGATTCGCCTGTGAAGCTGATGGTGGAGTCATCTTCGTCTGGAGGCAGGGGTGCTGAGGAAGGCAGACCACCTCCCCGAATCGCAGATGTTACAGACAGGCAGGAGAACATAATGCAAGGCATGTTCTCCAACAGCAGTGCATCGCAGAGAGAAAAGGGCCATTTAGAGAACAGCCAGGAGCATGAGGCGCCAGAGTCATGTGATAAAGTAAACCAGCCATGTGGCACTAAGCTCCCGAATGGACACGCAAACAGCCATAATGCACCTGAAGTGACTGAGCGGGATGCTTATAAATCATCCAATCCTGACGGAAGCTGTGTGATTTCTGAAGATGACCACGGGATTGCAAACGGTGAACTGTTGGTTAACTCTGGAAGTGTTGTTGATGATGTTTCTTCTGGAGAAACCCTAGAAACTCAAGATGAAGCTGAGAGAAGCACTACTGACCACTGTTCTGATCTCCAGAGTTCAGAGATTAAGGTTGGCGATGAAGGAAAGCCGCATAGATGCTCGTCAACAAGTCCTTCAACTCAGAAACTCTCTCTCAGGACATTTTCCTCCAGCACTTTCCTCAACACTGATTCTGCTTCCCTCAGTCCGAATGATGATGATGATGATGATGAAACCTTTTCTGCTTCTGATAGACCTGATGACTTAAGATTCATGGACGTGTCTCTGAAATCCAGGAATACTTATGAGATCAGTCGGCGTCAGAGCGCTCCAGAAAACATCCCTGGCGTGTTGAGTGTTGCTGCAGCGGATCTGACTCTCAGCCAGAGGAAACAGGGCATCTCCGACATCTTTAGCAGGTATTATTCAGGGTTCCCACACTTCTTTAAAGCACTTGAATTTCAGACTCATGGATTCAAGGCCTGGAAAGTACTTCAAAACAAACACAGGTCATTAAAAGTGGTTATTAAATTTGAAATGCTTTTTCAGCAATTATACTGTGCTGCTGTCAATAACATCAATTCTTAATTTAAAAACAAGAACAATGACAAATAATGCTCATTTTATCAATATTTCAGAAACCAGAGTTGAATATTACCAGTATTGAATTGAACAAATTTTACTAAAGTTATTTGAACATGTAAAAAAAAAGGTGACACATTCAAAACATCATCATTACTCTTACGTTTTAATTTAAATATTAAGTGTAAGTGAAATGTTAAGTACAGTAAGGACTTTCATGGTGCTACATATGCTGGGGGAATTAAAAAAAGCTTTAAAAAATCCTTGAATCTGTTGTTCATGAAAGACTGGGAACGCCGATTATTGTGCTCAGTTTTATGTTTTAGAAAATAGTTAAATTAGAGAACTGCAGATCTCACGTTCATCTTATTTTGAGCATATAAAGCCAGCTCGGGTCTGTCATTCACGGTTCTTCGAGGGAGTTGGAAGGTATCTTATGATTGGTGGAATTTTCTGTACAACATCATGGGTAATGTGTAGGGGTGTGACGAGATCTCGTGTTACAAGGTCTCGCGAGATTAAATCTTGACAAGACTTCTCGTTGAGGTGAAAATTATTGTGATGTTAGCATGTCATTTACTGCATAGAATTCATTAAAATAGAAGTAAAATAGCATTCAATACAAGTTTATTTTTAAAAAAGCACCTAAATAGTTTTGCTTTAGTTATAAATTTATATTAAATTTATATTTCACCACTGAGAATTTCTTAAAAATAGTATAAAAATCATGTCTCATCTCGTTCTCGTAAACCCAGTCTTGTGTCTCATGGAGTAAACATCTCGTCACAGCCCTAGTAATTTGTTGTTTGGTTTTGCACAAATTGTGCTGTTAAACACGATTGTTTGAAGTTCATTAATTAATTTATGCAAACAGGTGGGCTCAACAAAAAGATACAGTCAGTAAATAACTACTGCGACAAATAAACAATGTTTAAAAAATAGTGTGTTGTTGAAAAAGGAAGAAACAAAAAAAAGTTCTGGTCTGTGAAAACAGGGTGTCTGTAGGATCTTAAAAAGTATTGATAAGTTGATAAATTAATTTAGAGAAATTTAAGGCCCTTCAAAAGATAAAAAATACTTAAAGGTCTTGTAAAGTGCTTTGAAATGTGCATTTTTTTAATTTGATGTTTGATGTAATCTCAACTGAAAAATGAAGAGAGGGCGGGACATATAGTAGCTCCTCCCCTTTAAAAAAAACAGCCAATAGCTTTTTGTTTTTACCCCAGCTCTGCCAGTGAGAGTGGTTGAGCTCAAGTGCATCAAATGAAAAGCCAACGAGAAGAAGTGATGTGGAAAAAAAATCATTGCAAGACTTCTCATTGAGGTGAAAATTATTGTGATGTTAGCATGTCATTTACTGCATAGAATTCATTAAAATATTCCTGCTGTTCTATAGACTTCATCTGCTGGATTAGCATTTTTATTCATTACATGATTAATGTTTTAGTGTAGGATTCGTTTCTTACAGTCAGTATTTAGTAAATATACTGTAAGTTAGAATGTCGCCAGTGTTACCGATTGAAACCTAAAGTGGCGATGAAATCTTAAAATGTATGGAAAGAGTCTTAAAAAAGGTCTTAAAAGGTATTGAATTTCACTCTCGGATTGCTATTCTTAAAAGTATATTGTTTTTAACAAATGTTGGGAATCAGACAGAAAATATAAACTTTACAACCTAAACCTAAATAAATATACTTGTTTTCTACATGTTAGTTGCACTGTGAGGCATAATGGTAATGTAAATTATTATTGGGTGGGGAGCAATATTATGAAACATTAAGAAAAATAAGTAAAGAGAGAGCCATATTTAGCTTTGTTTTCTGTTTAAAACATTTTCTTTCAATGCAACAAAAGTGTACGGTGGTTTATATATTGACGCAGTAGGCCTTTTTTCCTGTGATACATCAAACATGCATGGAAAATTGCATCTAAGCATTTTCTTTTGTGTTTTGTGCAACACAGACATTTTTGTGACGTAGGTTTAGTAAATTATGATAATAAAACAAAGGCTCTGTTTTTAACCCTCAAGCATACTTAATGTTGTATGAAGGACCAGGAGTGCCAGTTAGAAATGAAATGAAGTATCAAATTATTTTCATTTAATAATAACTGAAGCATAAAAATGCATGTAAATAAATCACTATTTAAATGGACAAATGCATCTTTAAATGTGTCTATTTAATTTGTGTTTATTTCTCTCTTTATCTGACATTTTGAGAAAAACGTGACAAAACGAAAAAGAAAACCAAGTGGCAAATAGAGAGAGAAAAGCATTCGCCAAAATGCCTTTTTAAAAAGCCATTTAAAATGTGCATTTAAAATGATATAATGTATTGTTATTTATATATATATATATATATATATATATATACTTTTTGTTTTGCTGTTTGATTAAGCAGCGTTTTAAAACATGAATTAAATAAACAGTTATACAATGGTTTATTTATACATTTAAAAATTATATATAAATGCATTTTTTATTGCATTAATAAAAACACAATTTATATAGACACATTTAAATATGTCAATTATTTCTCCCTTTGAATTGTGATTTATTCATTAATTTATTCATTCATTCATTTTCCTTCGGCTTAGTCTCTGATTCATCTGGGGTCGCCACAGCGGAATAAACCGCCAACTTATCCAGCATATGTTTTACACAGCGGATGCCCTTCCAGCCGCAATCCAGTACTGAGAAACACCTATACACACACACACACACACACACACACACTCACACTCACACTCATACACGCATATGAATGAATACCTATAGCGCATGTCTTTGGACTTGTGGGGGAAACCGGATCACCCAGAGTATTGTTCGTTTTATTTCTAACTGGCACTCCTGGTTCTCCATAATACTTCAGTTTTTAATTGTTCCCTTGTGGACACAAAGGTCTTAAGTTTTTTTTAGACAAAAGTCATATCACTCTCTTTGAAAAAATCAAATGTATCAATTTATGTGTTTGTTTTATGTTTTTAATATGTATATCCCTCAAATGTAAAATTTAATTTTAGCATTTCCCATTAATTTCCTATGGGACATATTATGGAGATGGATTTAAAGAGGGCTTAACTTTGTTTTACTCAAGTGGCAAACACATAAAAAGTAGCCAAGTTTTGAACCACTCAGATAAAAGAAACTGTTCAAAAAAAAACTAGAAAATTATTTTGCCCAATTTTTTAAATTGGATGCTTGTGTAAGAATATGCTTATTTTTTATGTTATACTTTAATATTTCTTTTATTATATTTAAATATATGATAGTATATTTTAATATACTTAAGCAACAATATCACTGCAGTCAGTTCAGACCAATCAAAACCTAAAAATGTGAAGACAATTCCACAGGGAACAGGCACTGTTTGTGAGGGTGTGTGTGTGTGAGTGTTTGACACCTATGAGCTTGATGCATAGGCTCAGTCCTTCATTTAGGTATATTATTAATCTGCACTGCATTTTTATTTAGACAAATTTGTAAAAAATGCTTTGAAATTTAGTATTTCCCATCAATTTCTTATGGATATGGCCAACAAAGGGACAGATTGAGGTTTTTTGTTTTTCAACCGCTTAACGTTAAATTGCCACTGTGTGTGGGGAAACAATTAAAAAATTGTTTTTAGGGAAGCTTTTAAACTTGGGTATATTATTAATCGGCATTGTGTTGTATTTATAGATTATTATTATTTAGGCAAATTTTTAAAAAATGCTTTGAATTTTAGTATTTCCCATTACTTTTTTTTATGGACCACAAAGGGACAGATTGAGGATTTTTTAACAACCACTTAACATTGTTGAATTGACACTTTGTGTGGGGAAACTATTGTTTAAACATCTAAATAAGACTATTTTGGCCTCCAAAATGTCCTTAGAGGAGCTTTTAAAGGGTCAGTAAATTAGTGTAAAACAAAGGCACTTCTCTCCATGAAATTAACCTGTTTAGTGAACACGTAACACTTCAAAAGGAAACAGGTTTGGTCAAGGATTGTGTCTCTTGAGCTGACTGGAAGCCTGAAGTATGAATTTCCTCATACTTTACAATGCGTTTACAGCTCAGTCTTAGATCTGATCTCTGCATTGGCAAAGGCTGCTAAAGAGGAACGTTTTTCTAAATGTCACGCTTCGTGGTTTGCGTAATTTTTTATAAATCAGCTTGTGCTTTATCTCACTTCACAGGCTGTAGTAGCATTCTTTCAGTGTCATGTGCTCCGCAGTCACTGGCTTATAGTATCAGGCTTATCTGAATGCTGAGGAGCCGAAAGTACTGTAGATTGTGCGCTTGCAGTGCTTTTTTTGTGCAGCGTCAGTGCAGTTTTGACTGATGCTCTGTGATGATGTGTTTATCAGGAGTCTGTTCACCAGAAAGCAGAGGGAGGCCCAGAGTGCACCAGGGTGGAAACTGTTTGGAAAGGTCCCGCTGAGAGAGAGTCCTCCCAAAGACTCCAAAACCATTCAGCAGGTCTGTTCACACCCGATTCACATTAAGAGCAGATGTAAATCAGAATCAAGAAGCGGGACGTTGATGCAACAAAACCTTTGTTTGTGTTTGTTTGGGTTTGTTTGTGTTTTAGATTTTGTTTTCTGGTATGTGATCCTGAACGGCAGGATTTATTAGGTTCATCTTAGGTCAGACAGAAAATAACACTGTAAATAAAATATACGTAATATTGATATAGATGTATTAAACATGCCATAAAAATAGATACACCAAACAAGAAATGATCAGGAAAACATAATTATACACTAAATAAGTATATAAATAATAAGGTAAAATATCACATATAAAAAATGCACAAAAGCACGCACATCACTTCAAATGGGTGCTCAGCCAAACAGCCAAAAGTGCTAAAAATATATATTCAAAAAGGCAGCAACACCAAAGCTCCAAAAATGACAGCTTATCAAATTAAAAAAGGCTGACCCAAAGCATGTGACGCCTTTTTTAATTGAATACATTGGCATTATTGGAGCTTTGGTGTTGATGAATGTCTTTTTGAATGTATAAAATATCACATATATACACAAAAAATACATATGGAAGATAACATGAAAATAATAATTCATAGGCAAGATTTACAAAGCAAATCATAAGCAATAACAGCAAATAGGTTAATTCATCATTTATCAAATAAATCAATCAATACAACTCATTTTTAACAGCAAAATAATAATAAAGAAATTATAATAAAACTTAAAAATAAATAAATGGATAAATGGATTTAAAGGAAAAAAGAGGAAAAAAGGGGGAAGTAGTAATATTAGTGACTGAAGTGTTATTCTAAAGAAAACATTTGTAATAATTCATCAGTATACTGTCTTTCACACTTTTTTTAAGGATCCAATCAAATCACAACAAATCAAGTTCTCCTTTGTGGTTTACTTTAGCTAAAGAGTACTTGTTATGGGAAAATGTATTTTATTCGCAAGGCTCTTAATTACAGTGCAGTTAGACAATCTTCTGAATGTTTTGGCATACTAGAGTAGGAGTTAAATATAGCTTTATGTATAATTCTATTGTCTTTTTTTTAAATGATGGAGAAGGTGCTGACAAGCATATATCGTAAAGTAAGATATACTTTAATGCTATGAATGATTATTTGATTTGTTACATGTATATTTGTATATATAAAATACTGAACATTAATATTATTTATTGATTACATGTACATTTATTTAATTATACCTTCTACATTTGACCCATTTCAAAACAGGTCTGTTTTTGAAAGGACTGTCATACATTATTTCCCGTTATATACTGTAAACGTTAACACATCACATTAATAAGTCAAGGGATTTTTCCGTGCTAACAAGACTTTTTAAAATCTGTTTGTTAAACGTTTTACAATAATAGCAGGATAGGTTTACAGGAAAACAGAATAACAATTATAGGAAAATAGAAGAACAAATGTCATTCCCAAACCTTCCCACATAATCAAAATTAAATTAGTTACACACAAAAATTACATAAATGAATAGAAAATAAAAAAAGTTAGGTTAATGTCAGTTATGTATCAAATATATTATTAATCGTTCGCATTATAAATAACTCATGTACAGTACAATGACCAACAAGACTTTTTAAGAGAGAGATTGATGATTCACATTGGACTACATTGTAATTCTGTCTATATTTCTGTGGAAAACTTTAAACTGTAAACACAAAATCTTAATAGGTGACATTTCTGTGCTGTTTCACCCAGAAACATAAATAATTAAAGAGCCCCTATTATGCATTAAAAAAGGTCATATTTTGGTCATATTTTCTCCAACAACAGTCTGATATGCATGCAAGGTCAAAAAACACTTTCATTATCTTATAATATGCATTTATTTTTACCTAATTATCCCAACGACTCCCATATGATTCGTTCAGCGATTCATTTGTTCCCAAACCCCTCCTTAGCGTGATGCTAATCTGCGCTGATTGGTCCGATGACCCAGTCTGTTGTGATTGATTGGTCAACAGAGAAATGCCCAGCACGGCTTATCAACAAGTAGTCAGAGTGCAGAGTGTATGTGTGAGCCCAATGCAGTTTAACACCAGCATATTGCTCTATTCTTAACCATGAGTAAAAACAGTGACACACATTCAGTATTAATCCACACAGTGGCAAAAGCTGAACTATTCTGAAACTTGACCGCTGCACATGATAGCAACGATAAACAGCAGAGGATCAAGAGCTCATTAATGCATTTAAATCCATGAACAAATCGGCACGTGTCACGTTTTCAACGTGGTTTTAGACGTGATATGAGAATATAAAGAGTTAACTAGCTACAGTACAAGCCGTTACAAGTAACAAAACACAATTAAATACATAATTTGCAAGCTAGAGAAAACAAGGAGGCAACCATTTTAATCGCACTTACTTACACTTGTGAAATGGAGGAAGAAACTGATCGATGAACTGTGTACTGTAAAGTTCCTGTCAAGCTCTGACAAAGTCCCATACATCAATAGTCTTTTCTGATCCTTCCTTTAACAAACGGCCAACGAATCCCCCGTTGTAAGCATGTAGATTGTGTGTAGAAAAATGACGGGAACACAGCACAAGGCTGGGGCTATAATGCTGAGGTATTTTTGCAGAAATAAACTTCAACCACTGACTCTTCACAGCTTCATGTTTGGGTAGGGAAAATAACACTAACTTTCCCTCACACTTCAGAGCACAGCGTCTTCGCGACATTATTCAACCGGGATCTGCTACAGTGTTTGTGGGCCGGGCCGGGGGGTTCAATTTTCCCGGGTCTGTGTGCAGCAGATGGGAGCGGCTTGAGTTCCGTATCGACGTCACGCCGGCACGGCTAAAGACTCGTTACAGCGGCAATTCATTCAAACCACTATGAGTCGACCCTTTTACAGATGAATCAATAGTTTTAAACACGGTGCACTTTCAGATTTAAGCCTTAGCTGGATATTTCACTTCACTTAGAGCTGTGTTACACACTGCATGGAAGGTCATGTTCAAAAACCCATAATAGGGGCTCGTTAACATTAGAGCAAAAACATATATTTAGTAACCCTTTTTTATAGCCCTTGTTTGTATTTACTATAGTCAAAACAGTAAATGAAGTACAAGCAATATAGTTTCTTAAACCTAAAACATAGTAAAATAAAACTGTAAAAAAATCTATTAAAAGTGCATTTTCAAGTCTCTTTAAGAAATGCATTTTCCATAAAATTAACTAAATTTGCCATCTTTAAATGATTCGAGGAAACGAGCAAATTTTATAACCACGAAGGAAATACATTCATTTATCAAATTTCTTCAGTAATGTTTATTAAATTGGGTAGAGTTGTTTTTAAGCAGATAGAAGACATGCATGTCTAACCAGCCCACTTCATGCAAGTTTCACTTCTGTTTAGGCAAATAGCTTAAGCTATGTTTGTTTTTGTCCTGATTCTCTGTTTGGGTGCAGAGAGAAGTTTGAGTTTGGTCTGGATGGCCTGTTTTCACAGTCCTGCTGGCTCAGAGTACAAAACCCCTCAGGATATTACAGACTGTGTTTTTAGCAGAGAGAATGAGAAGGTTGCTCAGAGGTCAGCACATGGAAACACAAATGCACATATTCAATCTTTTTATTTAAGGCACAGCCTCACGCTATCTCTGCCCTGCTTATCTCCCATCACGCAGACACACTTCTGTTAGGTTCCTGATGGAGCTGTGCGATATGGGGGAAAAATCTAATTGCGCTTTTTCTTATTATTAAATTGTATTGTGATTTTGATTCGATTTGTGAATTTCATTTAGTAAACAGGGCAACATTCTTAGTGTGCAGCACACACACGTTACATTTAAGGAATGTAACATACTTTAGCTGTATTTATAAATATTTTCTAACTGTCTGTATACAGTTGAAGTCTGAATTATTAGTCCTCCTGAATTATGAGCCCCCCTGTATATTTTTCCCCCAATTTCTGTTTAACGGATAGAAGATTTTTTTCAACACATTTCTAAACACAATAGTTTTAATAACTCATTTATAATAACTGATTTCTTTTGTCTTTGCCATGCTGACAGTACATGACATTACTAGGCTTAACTAGGCTAACTAGGTTAACTATGCAAGTCGCTGTATAACATTGGTTTGTTCTGTAGACAATAAAAAAAAACAATTGCTTAAGGGGGCAAATAATATTAACCTTAAAATGGTTTCTAAAAAACTGCTTTTATTCTAGCTGAAATAAAACAAATAAGTATTATTGGAAATACTGTGAAAAATTCCTTCGTCTCTTAAGTATAATTTGGAAAATATAAAAGAAAAAAAATCTAATGCTAATAATTTCGGGGGCAGCACGGTGGCGCAGTGGGTAGCACAATCACCTCACAGAAAGAAGGTCGCTGGTTCGAGCGTAGTAGGATAGGATGGGTCAGTTGGTGTTTCTGTGTGGAGTTTGCATGTTCTCCCCGTGTTTGCGTGGGTTTCCTCTGGGTGCTCCGGGTTCCGGCACAAGTCCAAAGACATGCGGTACAGGTGAATTGGGAAGGCTAAATTGGCCGTAGTGTATGAGTGTGAATGGGTGTGTATGGATGTTTCTCAGTGATGGGTTGCAGCTGGAAGGGCATCCACTGTGTAAAACATATGCTGGATAAGTTGGCGGTTCATTCCGCTGTGGCGACCCCAGATTAATAAAGGGACTAAGCCGAAAGAAAATGAATGAATGCTAATAATTTCAAGTATTAACAAAGCAACAGTAAGTTGGTGGGTAAAAACAGTAAATAGGTTAAAAAAAAAGGATTAAAGGCATCATAATTTTTCTCAAATAATATTTCTAAAGGTGCTGTTGACTTGAAATTGATGTCACCAGATGTCAGTAAAAACCAAAGCAATTCATACATACAAAGACAAAACACAACTAATTAGTTTAGAAATGAAGTTATGTGAAATAACCTGAAATTACCCCAGGAAAAAGTATCGAACACATGAAGAAAGGAAGTTGTAAAATGGCATGGAAAGCCCAGACAGCAGCTGAAATCTCTCAGTAGTTATTCAGCACCTGCCCAGTTTAAATGAATATTAGCTGCTTTAGTTTAAACTCCTGCATTACCAGATAATAAAGATGAAACCAGGGGGGATATTTCAGCAAAACAATGATCCCAAACACAGCCAAGGAAACTCTTTTGTTAAAAAATAATTAAATAAAGAGATTTGCTGGAGATTCACAGCTGATCACAGAGCCACTTTTCAGACAAATGCGATTTATCGTTCAACCATAATTTATATCGCAGCCTTTTGACATTTTTCTAATCTGAATATTTCAAATCATGAGCTTGATGCATTTATTTACCAACAGCTAAACTACACACAGATAAGAAGGAAAACTGGATCCAGTCAGAAGACGGCACCTACAGTAAACACCAGACTTATCGTGAATCACGCCAGCATAAACTCTGAAAGCACTTTTGTCTGTTTAGACTGAAATCAGTGGCGTCAGCACAGTTTTAAAGCGAAGGCCATTCTTTCTTGTTCTCAGGATCTGGCTCATGTTGCTGTATTTCTCTCATTTTGCTCTCTCTTCAGGAAAGTAACCCAGGCAATCTCACGTCTGTCTCTACACCCAATCTCTTAAGTTCAGGGGTATGATGTTTGCTTTCTTAATGAGCTCTCCTCCATTCTCACCGTCTCTTCTGAACCGTTCGCCTTCACTCACCATCGTCATTTCAGCCACGCTCACGTCACACATGCCTGCTTGACCAGCGCTGTAACACGCTCTGCTCATGCTGACAAAAACAAAATCCTCATCCTCATGTCATTGCAAATAAATTCAGTCACACACAGCAAATTATATTTCGAAGATTGGTGCACTTTTCCAGATACAGTGACTACATTATTATGTTCTCTATTTTGTGCCTTGTAAAGTCATTTAATGACAGTATCTTTTTTTAAATGCTAATTATTATTTTTCATTATTATTTGTGTGAATAAATGGCCAAAACACATAAAAAGGGTTTCAATGTTTTTGTTGACAACACACCTTTAATTAAAAATAAAGAATTTATATAAAATTCTCAGTTTTTCGTACAATCACTCACCTTAATGAAATATGAATCACTAAAATATTAACTTAAATATTAGAATATTAATGAAGTATTATAAGGAAAAATATTTTAATGCTAGTAATAAAAATGAAAAAAGATCAGTGTGCACATTCCTCAATAACTCCCTGGAGGAAAATCTTGTGGCATTTGCAATGACTTGATGATTAACTGATGAGAATTTAACATTTAAGTGAATTATTCCCTTAACCATAACAATTTACCATAGGGATTTATGCATTAATATTAATTATTCAACGGCTAACATGAATTATCAGTGAAGTTTACTTTTAAGGTGAATTTCTGGATCTGGTTAAAATATAAGATCTTATAAAGGTGTAGTTTGTAATGTGTTGCTAACTAACCTGTTACAAATGAACAGATGTAGGTCAAAATATTATTTATTAAATATTATATTTATAAATAAAATTGGGGTCATTTTGTTATAGATTAATAAAATGATCTAAAAATAGTTGCTTAGTTCATAATACCTCAAGCATTAACTAATGCTATTGAAGTAACATGAATTGTAAAGTTCTGGAAACATCCGCTAATGTGATGTACAGTAAAGTGGGTTTGTAAAAAATCCTTTTGTAACTTTTTTATTTTATTTGATTTTTTTAATGTGTTTTAATGACAAAAATGACAAATTTAACATGTAAATGAAATATTTTAATTAATTTTAATAAATTTTTATTAAAAAATGTAAATAAATCTTTGTAAATATATGGAATTTTAAGAAACAACGTCAAGAAAACTTAAAATAAAAAATTTGATATATTTTATCAAATCAATAAAAAATGTAAAATATATATTTTATATAATAAATGTGAAAAACATAATAAAGAAATCTAATTAAAGAACGTTATATTAAAGTTATAAAACACTTTTTTAGACTTTTATGAGAAAGACCTAACATTTTAATTTGAATATATATATATATATATATATATTATTATATTAATATATATATATATATATTTTTAAAAAAATCTTTTTTTTTCATCAAATACAGTATATAAAACAAATAGGTATACTTCATAAGTGGGTAACTATAACTATCCTGTTGAACCCTGAATATTGATAAATACAGTAAATTAGTGTTGTCACAATACTGGAATTCGATACGAATCGGTACTGAAATTTTAAAAATGTCCATTTCCCACTAACATATTAGTACCGTTGAGCACGTTCTTAAACAGTGCTGATTTGCCATTGTGTTCCCGTGCTCAACAGAAATGACTGTGATTGGCCATGAAGTTCACCAAACTCACCGCTGTTTACTGAGAGACAGATACAGGGACACTGGAGCGTTTTAAAGTCATGAAGATCAGTCGATTCATCAGCGGATCGCTCGTATGTCAGCTTACAAACAGACCTGCTGATCTTTATGGCTTTAAAACGCTCCAGTGTCCCTGTATCTGTGGTTACACTCAGTAAACAGTGGTAAGTTCGATGAACTGATGACCTTCACGGCCAATCACTAATTTCTGTTGAGCACGTGAACACAATGGCAAATCAGCGCTGTTTAAGAACGCGATCCACAGTGCTCAAATGTTAGCAGGAAATGGAAATTTTTTTAATTTCAGTACCGATTGGTATCAAATTCCAGTATCGTGACAACACTACAGTAAATCTACAGCTTTTACTATGAAGCCTAAATATTCTCCTGATATCAAGCAACTGAACTGTGCATGATAAACACCACTTGATCCTCTTCTCTCTCCTCTTTGAATGGTTCCTCTCTTCACCCATATTTCCCAGAAAAAGAGCCTCATTCATGATATGTCTGTTCTCTTAGCGGTGTCTTGGACACATCAAATCTTTGTACTGCCATTCGGTCACTGATGATGAATGAGGTTGAGCTTATGCAGTAGACACTACAGGAAGAGAAACCTGTCAAACTGACCCTCCACAGAAAAACAAGCTAGATGTGGGTTTTTTTCCTTTTTCGACAGTTCCTGAGAATTTGAAGTGCTCAGGTCAGGTGTCCTCTCACTTCCTCATATAAACAAACTCAAACTTCATATACCAGCCCTTGCTTGACCTCCACACACACACACCTGCCACCCGCCTCCATAATCTCACACCATAAAACACTCTCCTCTCAGCCAGCTATCACACACACTTGAACTCGACCTGTTGGTTTTCTCACAGGAGTACGAGGCCAAGGCATCTAAAGCTGGCCAGAGTCCCTCGCTGCCTGCTCAGAGCCGACGGAAGAACCTGGAGTTTGAGCCGCTGTCCACCACCGCACTCATTTTAGAGGACCGGCCTGCGTGAGTATCACTGTACAACTCATAAATAACCAGATTTAGCTAAAGATAAACAGTTATTTCTTCTATGAGCATATAAATCACTTCATTTTGATGGTGCCTTTTATACATTTTGTTGATTGTATTGCAACTACATGTCAACTAATTCTCTTTAAGGCCCGTTCACACCAGGACACTTTTTGCTCTGGTTTTTCGTCGATGTTTAATGCTTCGTGACTAAATAAAGGGCGCCAATGTGGTCGTGCACTCCAACGCACAAAACGCCCAGTATAAAAGCAGAGTTTTTAAAGAAACGCATCATGCTCTTTTTTTTTTTTTGTGACGCACAGCATCAAAACCCGTCTCCATCAATCAGATTGGCACTTTTGTTTATGTGCCCGGAGCTGCTAAACAGTAAACACCACTTGGAGGCCCTTAAAGCGCAAAACAGTTGAGGTGATCCCAGTTTCACTTTCATTCAATGAAGAAGATGATGCACCGAGGCTAGATGAATGTGGAGCTGCTTTTTTCATTCGTGTCTGAACAGCAAGAGCTGTATGATAAACACAAAAGCAGCTACAATAACGTCAGTAGGAGTGGAGAGTAGCAATTAGGATTTGCTAGGAGTTTCTCCTAATAGGAGTTTCTTTGAAGTTCATCAAGCGCCATCTAATGTCTGGGGGTAATTTTACGCGTTCACTTACGCCGATGAATGTTTGAATGCAGATGAACGTCTCGAAAAAGTGTTTTAGTGTTAGTAAACTAAAGTTAGGGTTACACTGTGTCTGAAATTAACAGCATGCAACACAACAGAAGCATTTTAATACCAGCCGCTGCACTCCCAACGAAACAGTAAAGGCGTTTAATCTAATTAATACATATTAAACCTCTTTAACATTACTAATAGGCTACTGAGTGACTGATGTTGTTGGTTTGCACTGAATCACAGTTCTGACTTTCATTTTCAAACCGTCTGCTAGTTATTTTATTTTCAAGATCTGAGGTGAACTATCTGCTGCTGCTTTTAGTAGTATGACAATAAATGTCACCTAAAGTTGTATTTAAATTCACATTGGGAGCATTTAACACTGAATAAAGCACATAATCTGTACCTGAGGTGATCTTTGTCATATTTGTATAGCTGTTGTTCTGCTGCGACATCGTGGAAATAGAAAGCAAAATTTAGCACGTTGCCGTCGAAGATAGATAGGACAAAAAATCATTTTAACATGGAAAGATATCTTTTGGCACTGTGCCACGTCACGTGTAGTTAGGACACGATGTCAGTGTAAGTTCAGTGTCAGTGTATAGTCAGAATGTGTGTTGGTTGAGCAGTTATTATCAGCAGATATTAACCAGACAGTCTTCTAATACTCTAATGAGAATTAGTTGGCATGTAGTTGCATTGTAACTTATAGTCAACAGAATGGGCAAAATCAAAATAAACTGAAACCGATATTTGTCCTTACCAGCTATAGTTTGTAATGGTGATGACTGATTTTTGTAGGCAATCTTGAATCCCTAGGTCCCTAGAGGGGACCTAATATGCAAAAATCACTTTTCTAAGAGGTTTAAATAGTTATGTGGTGACAGTGTGTGAATATAGCGAGCCTCTAATGATAAAATGTACTAATTCTATTTTTTATAGTTGCATTTCATAAAAACATCCTTGTTCATAAAAACATGTCACCAGAGGGGGAAAACCCGGCCCATTAGTTATGATCTCTCCCTCATTGGTATAGACAGCCCTGAGTGAGAAGCAGCCATCCGCCATTAGAGTTATTACACCATACCTGATGAAGATAATGTCAGTGTCTAAGAGGCTTTATAAATGTGGAATTTTAAGATGCACAAATGAAAGCCGTAGTTTTGAATCTGCCACTATGCTGACACACAGGCGTTTGTAGCTCCGCCCTCTTTTGAAAAGAGGTCTGGGAGCACAATCTCAGTTGAATTTAAAGTGACAGTCACCAAAACTGCACAATTTGGATCAAAGCCTAAAGGGGTCAGTTTCAAAGCGTTATTAAAGATATTTTGTGGGGTATTTTGAGCAGAAACTTTACATACACGCTCTATACATCAGAGACTTATTTTACATCTTGTAAAAAGGGGCATAATAGGTCCCTTTTAATAGGAAAATATAATGTTCCTAATTAAGTGGATATGTTACTGTAAGCAGTGTGAGTCTTGAGTCTTTGAACAGTCAGTAGATGAATTGTCACATTTGGTGGCGTTCTTTTGTTAAGTGTTCAGGATACATTGACCTGCGTTACATATATCCTAGCAAACCTCCAGAGGCTCACCTTTCCCAAACAAAGGGCTATAAATAAGACTTAGCACAGACTGGGTTGTATTTCGCCACGCAAGTCACTTCAGTCCTCAAGTCCTTATTAAGAATAAATGACCGGCGAAATGTGAGCATCAGCCGAACCATGAGCTAAGCAAGTGTCGAGGCAGTGTCCAGAAACTTACAAGTTAATTCATCAAGGTTTTTCTTCTGAATCATGTCAGTGCTAAGAGATTTCTAGGCTGTGTTTGCGAGACATGTAATTGTCCGTTTTGTTGTGACAACTGAAATCATTGGCTTCCTTCCTCAGGAACCTCCCTGCAAAGTCGGAAGAGGAAGCACAGCGCCACCGTCAGGAGTATGATGAGATGGTGGCGGAGGCCAAGAAGAGAGGTACATTCTTTATCGAACTGACATTAAGATATTGTTTTTCTTTTTGTTTTGTACAATTGAAGGCAATATTATTAGTCTGTGAAAATACTGACCAAAAAAAATGTGATCCTGTGAAATAAAAATAAAATAATTCAAATAATTCCCATGTGATGTTTATCAGAGCAAGGACATTTTCACAGTATTTCCTATACTACTGTTGTATTCTGGAAATAGGCGTATTTGTTTTAGTTTGGCTAATAAAAAAAGCAGTTTTAATTTTTTTTTATATATATATAATTTTTTATGTCAATATTATTAGCCACCTTTTTTTTTCTTGATTATTTCTTTCTACAGAATAAACCACTGTTGTCCAGTGACTTGCCTAATTAACCAAATTAATCTACTTAAGGCTTTAAATTGCTCTTTAAGCTGAATACTAGTATCCTGGAAAATAACTGATGAAATATTATGTAATTTTAATATGACAGACAAAAGAAATGACTTCATCATTGGGGTGATTTTGTAGGGGAGTGCATCTGCATAAAATATAAATATTACAAATTGCAAAGCTCAATAAATACAGATACATTAAAGATACAAATGAGAAAACCTGGAGATTCCAACAATATCCAGATAAAGAAATTGAGTAATCAATTGTAAAACAATACTGTGGGCTTCAGTGCATACATGTAGCCTAAATAATTTAATAATTAATCTTTGTGAATGCAAAAATGTTTCTTTGCTCATAAATTTTAATAGAAATATTATTATTTTGGGTTATATAGTACAGTTGACCTCCACAGTGATTGACGTTAATGACAGTTGTGGGTTAGTTCAATGATCAAGGAAGAAATAGCCTTTGTTTGTACACAAAGTATGTTTAATGTAAACCAGGCTTGTTCGCAAAAGAGATTGACCCATACAGTACCATTTCGCACTAATGTATCTTGCTCAAGTTAGTCATTAAATGAGGAAATGATCAATGTTATGTTGTCAGGAATGCATTTGGCACTCTGTTTTGTTAATATTTGATATAAAGTTACTTTTGTCCACAGAGCTAAAAGAGGCTCAGAAGAAGAAAAAGCAGATGAAAGAAAGGTTTAAACAGGAAGAGAGCATCGCTAACGCCATGGTGGTTTGGAACAATGAAATCCTTCCCAACTGGGAGAGCATGTAAGACTTTACACGACCTTCCCTGATAAAGGTTATTGCACACTGAATCTGAAATTGTCGTCCGTAATTTCCCTCATGTTGTGTCAATCGTATTGATAAACTGCCTCTGAAACTTTCGTCCGTCATAAAAAAAATTAAAACTGGGTTAAATTGTTTTCAGTTTTTCGCATCCAAAAAAGCGATTTGGGAGGTGTTTTGACAATTCAGAGCCACCGTACAAGTGCAAAGCAAAATGCAGAATGCCGTCACTTGAGCCACAGATAACTTTATGACAAACACAGTGCATAATATCAGTCTGAATGTGGCGGACAGTTGAGAATCCATATGCTGGATTCAGTGACATGCGCACCTCTCCCCTGCTACTGTTCGGGTGTCTGTGTGTCTGTGTGTCTGTGTGTCTGTGTGTCTGTGTGTCTGTGTGTGTGTCCATACCGTTGACGTACTGCCCATAGACATTCTAATAGAAAGCTAGACGCCTCATGGTCCGCTTCAGTCCATTGCTCCAATACGTCAAGATGGCCGCCATCTATTATAATGTCTATGGTACTGCCAGTCTCCGGCTCGGATTTGTTTATGTACGCCAGGGGTCACCAATCTCGGTCCTGGAGGGCCGGTGTCCCTGCAGGGTTTAGCTCCAACTTGCCTCAACATACCTGCCTGGGTGTTTCAAGTATACCTAGTAAGACCTTGATTAGCTTGTTCAGGTGTGTTGCAAAAATGATTAGGGTTGTAGCTAAAATCTGCAGGACACCGGCCCTCCAGGAACAAGTTTGGTGACCACTGATGTACGCAATATGTGAAGTACCACAAGCAATGTATCAAAATTCCACTGATTTCCTGAAATAACCTTTGCAATATGGGGATAATCCAGCACAGCTCTACTTACTCTCTATGCAGTATTGGATGAACACAATATGTAGCCTCTTCCTTTTTCTTTTTCTACTTTGGAGAAAAGAGGAGAACAAAGTATAACTGCTTGAATTCACTTCAAAATGTTTAGCATTTTTTCGTAATGGATTAATTAATACATATCGGACTCAGTGTGCAAGGTTTGTGTACACTACCTGACAAAAGTCTTGTCGTCGATTCCAGTTCCAGAGCAACAAATACTAACTTGACTTCTAGTTAATCATTTGGAAAAGTGGCAGAAGGTCGCTGATTTTTCTGATGAATCATCTGTTGAACTGCATCTCAATCATCACAAAGACTGCAGAAGACATATTGGAACCCGCATGGACCCAAGATTCTCACAGAAATCAGTCAAGTTTGGTGAAGGAAAAATCATGGTTTGGGGTTGCATTCAGTATGAGGGTGTGTGAGAGATCTGCAGAGTGGATGGCAACATCAACAGCCTGAGTTATCAAGACATTTGTGCTGCCCATTACATTACAAACCACAGGAGAGGGCAAATTCTTCAGCAGGATAGCGCTCCTTGTCATACTTCAGCCTCCACATCAAAGTTCCTGAAAGCAAAGAAGGTCAAGGTGCTGCAGGATTGGCCAGCCCAGTCACCACACATGAACATTATTGAGCATGTGGGTAAGATGAAGGAGGATGCATTGAAGATGAATCCAAGGAATCTTGATGAACTCCTGCAAGAACGCTTTCTTTGCCATTCCAAATGACTTTATTAATAAGTTATTTAAGTCATTGCAGAGATGTATGGATGCAGTCCTCCAAGCTCATGGGAGTCATACACAATATTAATTCTTTTCCCACTGCACCATGACTTTATATTCTAAACTGTACGTTATTTCTGTTAAGTGACAAGACTTTTGTCTAAGTAAAGTCAGACCTTACTGTCTTATAATAATAATTAAAAATCAAGGCATGATCATATTTTATTTTGGTAAAATAACCGTAATCTAGGGGCTTTTGCTTTTCATATTAGCCACTTCTGATACCAAATGATCAACTAGAAGACAAGTTATTATTTGTTGTTCATAAAACTTGGATAGGCGACAAGACTTTTGTCAGGTAGTGTATGTGGTGAATTTTTCAGATATGAATATGAAAAAAATGCATACGAAAATTTTGGACTTCAGTGTGCAAAGACCTGAACTGTTAAACACACAATCGCTCTGTTGCTAAAACTAGATCTGCTAATGTAAGCAGCATTTTAAGGCATCAAGCTAATCGCTTTCGACAGTTCCAGGATATAATAATAATAATAATATGTGTTTTTCAGGCGTGGCACGCGGCGTGTGAGGGATCTGTGGTGGCAAGGTCTTCCTCCCAATGTGAGGGGTAAAGTCTGGAGTCTGGCCATTGGGAATGAGCTGAACATCACCTCAGGTTTTCATCTGTTTCCTCTAGTCTATTCATGTGTCAGTGCAGAGCCACCTTTGAAGATGCGGTTAAGCTCCAGATTAACTAAACCTTTTGGGCAAACAGTCTTTTTGAAGTGTGTCATTACGCAGTATTCACATGAACGATGCAGGTTCGCCTGAGGCCATTTTTTAAAACGTCTTTGTAATAAAGAAAGCCAGAAGATATTTGGATGAGTTTCTTTCTGACACTCCCAAGTAAGAACGATTTCTGCACTTAGTGCTTTCAGAAGTGAAGGTTTGGACTAAGCCGTACACGCAGGCCATGTTTTGTGATTAAAGCTGTCTGTAAATTGTAACGCTCTTTCTTTTCTGATCCTTTTTTAGATTTGTATGAGATCTTTCTGTCGCGGGCCAAGGAGCGCTGGAAGAGCTTCAGAGAGACGGGCAGTGAGATTGAGTCAGATGGTACGTCTGGGTCCTTCAGATCATTTTACACATGCCAAGCTGAATGAATGAGTCCAACTAAGTCTCAGTTCTACCCGAGTGATTCATTAGCAAATTATTAATTCATTAAAATGGGTTTCAACCATCAACTGTTTATCCACAAGTTGCAAACTGACATAGTTCAATGAATCGCTGAAGCAATTCACTCTAAATGATACTATTTCAAATCAGTCTGAATTTTAAATGGGATTCAACCATCCACTGTGTTTATTCACAAATGTACTTATTGGTTCAATTAATCACTGAACCAATACACTCTGAATAATTCATTTTTAAATCAGTCTAAATTTAGATGGGATTCAACCATCCACTGTGGTTAAATTTATTCACAAATTGCAAATGAACCTGTCGGTTCAACAAGTCATTAAACCAATTCATTCTAAATGACTCATTTGCAACCCAGTCTGATTTTGAATAGGTTTGAACAGTTTTCATCCAGTAATCTGGCAAAATCTAATTTGGTTCATTGAATCAGTTGAACCAGTTTTAAATTTGATCTGAATGATTCGTTGTCAAACTAGTCTGGATTTGGAAGTGGGTTTTAAGCTAATGCAGATTGACAGAATCTGAGTTGATTCAAGGAATCAGTTAAAAACAACCAATTGAGTTTAAATGATTAATTAGTAAAGCAGTCTGTATTTGAACGGGTTTTGCTATACCGCTTATCAGTTTGGTCTGAATGATTGATTTGCAACTTAATCTGATTTTGAATGGTTTCAGATATTCACCGTCACTCTCAATTTCTGAATAAGTTGAACCAAGTTACAGTTCAATCTGAAAGAAGCAGTCCAGTCTTAAATGAAAATAGTTTTGACAATCTACTATTTTATATTCAGTACTTTCAAAGCAAAATGTAAATTAACTTCACAAATCGGTTGAACCAATACAGTTCGGTCTGAAAGATTCATTATAACGAATCAGTTAGAATTTGAATGTTTTTTTGTTTTTTTTAGCAAACTGGTTCAGTGAACTAGTTCACAACTCAATCTGAATGATAGAACTAACTAATAAAATAATCAGAAACAGGAAAGTCTTGGAAAAAGTCTTGGATTTTGTTTAGGAAGTTTGGGAACATTGTGGTGTACTTCAGTTCTCTCCAGTGGCCTTCCTCTTATTTTATTAAAATGTTGGTTATATCCTTCCTGTGCTGTAGGCGCAGACTCGCTAATCACATGTTAATTCATGCTGTTTTTGTTTTCCACTTCGCCTTCCAGCCAGTGTACTCTATAAAATAGGGTTTTATTAGCTTCAGTGTGTCTCAGTAAATCTGCTAAAAGACAGTGCAGTCTGAACACAAACACGTCTTCATGTTCACATCTGGCCCTCATCACCGCACAGACTGTTTTGTTCCTGTGTTAGTATGTGTGAGCAGATCCTCTGGGGCTAACAAACACCACACAGACCTGTTTATCCACTGAGAGAATAAGCTGTCAGCTAGCAAATTAACCCTTGTGTACTTTTCAAATTGACTACCCTTTCGCTATGTTCATGACTGTTTTTGACCCATTGACTTCCATTATAATGACATTTTATTTTGCACTGCAACAAATGATCAACAGTAAAAATTTTAAATTGTACCTCTTCCCGACAGGAAAAACCAGCAACAATCAAGAATGCATGATTATGTGGTGTCATGGCTTTGCAATCAAAAAATTTTATTATAATGGAAGTCAATGGGGCAAAAACAGCCACCAACATAATGAAAGGGTAGTCAATTTGCCCAGCGTGTATTGTTGAGTTTTTTATATATTCTAAAGCATTTTCCCAAAATTTTGTGTCAGAATAAGATTTGTCACCAAAAATCATTCCATTTCCTGAAACACAGAGAAAGCTGTGGACAATGTAAGACTCAAAATCACCTCAGAGTGGATGAAAACATCCCAAACAGCAAAGGGTTAAAGATGTTTTTGATAGATAGTCTCTTTCGCTCACAAAAAATGTATTTAATAAAAAACACAGTATTATTGTTAAATATGTTTACAGCTTAAAATGTATTTTTTATATTTTAAAATGTCATTTAAAGCTGAATTCTTTAGTGTCACATGACCCTTCAGAAATCAGTCTATCAATGGCTGTGCTTTATGCGTTCCACAGACAGACTGCTTAATAGTTCTGTTGAAGCTGTAAAGCTCTACCTCTAAAAAAAATAACATAACCATATAAGTTAATTGTTTAAATATAGTCAAAATCAATTATTTAGCAGCAGCTGAGCATATTAGAATAATTTCTAAAGAATCACATAGCACTGAAGACTGATAAAGAGTAATGATGCTGAAAATTCTGCAAGGAATCACTGATATAAATGACAATTTAAGCTGTATTATAATAGAAAACAGTTCATTCATTTTCTTTTCGGCTTAGTCCCTTTAAAAATCGGGGGTCGCCACAGCGGAATGAACCGCCAACTTATCCAGCATATGTTTTACGCAGTGGATGCCCTTCCAGCTGCAACCCATCACTGGGAAACATTCACACACATACACTACGGACAATTTAGCCTACAAATCCTGTACAATTTTGTAATTTATCCTGTACAAATAGACGAACACACTGTACAGGTTGCTATTAATAATCAGGGATTTGCAAATAGATATGAACATAATATTCAGGTTGTTATTTGCTATAAACCAGTATTACAAATTGATATATTAATATGTATATCATACATTTACAAATGTATATGTGCAGTGGATATGTACATTTACAAATGGGTATTTACAGTATGCAATGATGTGCAATGATTATGCACTAGACTGTACATACCCATTTGTAAATGTACTAATGGAGCTAATTATGTACATGATGGAGCTAGGAAATACTGAAACGTATTTACAACACTGTCAGTATATTGGCTGTGTATCTGAACATCATAAAACACATGTTGTTGTGTTTGTTACAGTGGACAGTGCCGACCGCGAGTCCAGCCTGGATCTGATCAAGCTGGACATCTCACGCACATTCCCATCACTCTTCATCTTCCAGAAGGTTCTGTTCACTCTCTTCCTCTCACTGTTATTTGTTAAATGTAGCATTTCAGTTTAAATGTAACCCGTACAGTACTATGTCTATCACAGTCAGCTCTTTGGTACACTGTAACTCCTGTGTGAGACTCTCGTTGGTCTGTTGTGTTAGGGTGGGCCGTATCATGATCTCCTGCACAGTGTTCTGGGGGCTTACACCTGCTACAGACCTGATGTAGGATATGTGAGTGATCAAACATCTTTTGTGTTCCTACACTATTTCTCATTCACATATAAAAACATCACTGCATTGTCAAAAATTGCATTTTATGAACAAACTGCGTATGTGTGTGCGTGTGTGCGTGCGTGCGTGCGTGTGTGCGCGTGTTTGTGTTTGTGTGTTTGTGTGTGAGTACTGGTTTTGGTGGTTTACAAGGACTTTTTTTGGTATAATGACGTGAGAATGAAACTCTATTATGGTGGTTTACGAGGACATACAGTTGAAGTCAGAGTTATTAGCCCTTCTGAATTGTTAACCCCCCTGTATATTTTTTACCCCAATTTCTGTTTAAGGGAAAGATCTTTTTTTTTCTAAACATACGAGTTATAAGAAATCATTTCTAATAACCGAATTATTTTATCTTTGATACTAGTATTTAGCTTGAAGTGACATTTAAAGGCTTAACTAGGGTAATTAGGCAAGTCATTGTATAATGATGGTTTGTTCTGTAGACAATCGGAAAAAAATATTGCTTTAAAAGGGCTAATAATATTGACCTTAAAAATAGTGTTTAAAAAATTAAAAACTGCTTTTATTTTAGCCAAAATAAAACAAATAAGACTTTCTCCAAATGACATAATATTATAGGAAATACTGTGAAAAATTCCTTGCTCTGTTAAACATAATTTGGCAAATATTTGGAAAAACCTTCTAGTCTTGACTTTCAAATGTTACCACAGGTTTCCTGTTTCCTGGGTTTGGGGTAGGGGTAGTGTAGGCCTCTATAATAAGTGTTGTGTTCTGTATATAATACATTACGCCTATGGAAAGTCCTCGTAAACCACCAATGCCTATGTATATGTGTGCGTGTGCTCTTGAAAGTGTCTTTTGGCCACTGAAGATGCATTTATTTTGGTCATAAATACAGTAACAGCAGTAAGATTGTAAAAGATTACTGTTGAAAGGAATTGTTTTTGATGGAATGTATTTTAAATACTACATATTCTTAAATACAAGTTGAAGTATCAGTTCTTCAAGAACCAAACAATTGCTGAAATGTCTTTGTTGTGTATTTACAAAGTTGAAACTTATTTCAAAATAAATAGTAATAAATTGGATTCAAATACGATCAACTTCATGCTTTACTTGATTTTGTAATCCTAATTATAACCAATCTGTCAGCCATATGAATAAAAAGAACTCTGTATGTCAAAATAAAAGACCGGAAGATGAATAGAAAGTTCAAACAAACAAGCAGCATTTATTTGAAATAATTTTTAAGACATTACAAAAAGCCTTTTCTGGTCACTTTTGATGCATCCTTTCTAAATGTGTGACATGCCTTTATTTTGGCTGCAGGTTCAGGGCATGTCCTTCATTGCTGCTGTGTTGATTCTCAATCTGGAGGAGGCCGACGCTTTCATCGCCTTCGCCAATCTTCTCAACAAACCCTGTCAGATGGCTTTCTTCAGAGTGGACCACGAGCTAGTACTGACCCTTCGTTATTTAAGCTTTACACTCTGTGAAGAAATATTCCCCCGTTCAAAATAAGCCAAGTGTTTGCTTTACAGACTTCAAAACTCAACGACAAAACTATTTTGCACCTCAATAAATATTTATAAAGTTTACTTCTGTCTCAGTTGCTTGTGGGGATTTTCCCTCATGCAGCTTCAGAATAAATTACGAAGTTATGTTTTGTGTCTTGTGAATTCTGTCTCCTTCTTATTCAGATGCTGAAGTACTTTGCAGCATTTGAGGTGTTTTTTGAGGAAAACCTGCCCAGACTGTTTAATCACTTCAAGAGTTACAACCTCACGCCTGACCTGTATCTGATAGACTGGTGAGTCCACGATGGGCCAGCTGATTTAGACAAACACCTGAAAATCTCGACACAAACTGTGATTATTTATTTTTTTATAATCCTAAATGATTGTAGCTTGTCAGACTGCACGAACACGACTCCCATGTCACACTGTAAGATCTCAGTTGTCATTATGTCAGACTGAATAACAATAAAGACGTGCCACACACAAGACAACCCACTTAGAGTTTCACTATCCCGCTCTCTGACATGATACCTCACGGCAAACATAAACAAACTATAACAAATCAGTGTGAGCAGGGCTGTAAGCAAGTAATTATGGGATCAAATTCTCCAATATTGTATTGAATCTCAAATATTAAAACCAAAACATCAGATGCAAGTGCTTTCCTTCCAGAAGACACGCACAATATAATAATATGTAAGGTGAGTGACTCAGATAATGTCAGTTTCGACAGCTATAAATCAATACCTCACCCAAAAATGATAATTTCTTGAACACAAAACAAAAGAAGATATTTTGAAGAATGTTGTAGCTTTTATACTGCATTAAAAACAATTCCTTACAACAGTAACATTTACTATTGAGTATAGCAATACAATTACTATTGTTACTGCATTTCTGACCAAAATAAATGCATCTTTAGTGGCCAAAAGAGACTTTCAAGAACACACAGTTTGTGAACTTAAAGCCATTGACTTCCACAGTCATTTTTGTCTACTAAGGAAATCAATGGCTACCGGTTTCCAACATTCTTCAAAATATCTTCTTTTGTGTTCAACAGAAGAAAAACCTCAAACAGGTTTGGACCCCCCCCCCCAATAATGTACTGTTTTATTGCTAATAAAGTACCATTATTATAAACAGAGACTTTAGTGAATCTGTTTGAATCTCAAATTTTAAAACCAAAAGTGCTTTCTTTCCATAAGACGCGCATGATAAAATAGTGTGTAAAGTGAGTGACTCAGATCATGTCAGTTTCTACAGCATTAAATGGATAGCTCACCCAAAAATGATCATTTCTTGAACACAAAACAAAGAAGATATTTTGAAGAATGTTGTAGCTTTTAAGAATATATGAGAAAATAAACATTTAACAATATACTGCATTAAAAACAATTCCACATTTACTGTTGCGTAAAGTAATACAATTACTATTGTTACTGCATTTCTGACCAAAAGAAATGCATCTTTAGTGGCCAAAAGAGACTTTGAAGAGACACACACACAGTTTGTGAGCTTGTAGCCATTGACTTCCATAATAACTTTTTTCTACTAAGGAAATAAATGGCTACCGGTTTCTAACATTCTTCAAAATATCTTCTTTTGTGTTCAACAGAAGAAAAAACTCAAACAGGTTTGGAACCACTTAAGGGAGAGTAAATGGTGGCAGAATATTCATTTTTTGGGTGAATTATTCCTTTAATGCAACAATTAGCTTATTATGTTTTGATGAACCCCTAGCAAGTAAAGTTAATAAAGTATAGTAGACTAGTAATGTTTGAGGCTGTGTTTTTGGCCATGTAGACTAAACAAAAGTCTTATTGCCCTTTCCTTTATCTCTGTGTAAGATGTTTCTTCCCGAATGTGTGCGTCTGCAGGATCTTCACTCTGTACGCTAAGTCTCTGCCGCTGGATGTGGCGTGTCGGGTGTGGGACGTCTTCTGCAGGGACGGAGAGGAGTTTTTGTTCCGGACGGGCCTGGGCATCCTGCGGCTCTATGAGGATTTGCTCCTGCAGATGGACTTCATTCACATCGCTCAGTTTCTGACCCGACTGCCGGACGACACGCCACCCGAACGCCTCTTCAGCTGCATCGCCAGCACGCAGATGATCAGCGGCAACAGGAAATGGACACAGGTCAGTTCCTGTCTGAGCTGCTGCACTGGAACTTGATTGAGCTAAAGTTGGTTTTTATATTCGCACATTTGGACTTTCTCCTTAATAATATAATTTCAGAAAAGGGTTCTTTGCAAAGTCTAAATAGGGAAATCATATTAGCAGCCAGGGGTGGCACGGTGGCTCAGTGGTTAGCACTGTCGCCTCACAGCAAGGAGGTCGCTGGTTCGAGGCCTCGGCTGGGCCAGTTGGCATTTCTGTGTGGAGTTTACATGTTCTCCCCGTGTTGGCGTGGGTTTCCTCCGGGTGCTCCGGTTTCCCCCACAGTCCAAAGACATGTGCTATAGGTGAATTGAATAAGCTAAATTGGCCGTAGTGTGTATGAGTGTGTGAATGTGAGAGTGTATGGGTGTTTCCATGTACTGGGTTGCGGCTGGAAGGGCATTCGCTGCGTAAAACATATGCCGGAATAGTTGGCGGTTCATTCCACTGTGGCGACCTCTGATAAATAAGGAACTAAGCCGAAGGAAAATGAATGAATATTAGCAGCCACTGACTATTAAAGTAAAACAGTGTTCACAGTCAGTTAAATAATGCTATTATTGTTTTGGAGTCATACTTGGATGCGATTTCAATCCGAATATTCAAAGTACAGTGAGTCACAACTTGTCACTGTTAAAAAAATTAACAAATGTGTAACTATAAAACCAACTTAACTTCAATTGGAACTTGTGTGTGAGGCAGATTGGGCTGAACAGCTTTCTCCAAATAATGTTTTGCATCACTTCTAATAATAGATAGCCATTCAAATGAAGCCGCATTGAGGAAATGACAGAATTTGCATGTTTTCAGTAAACTAACACCTTGTTGTGTTAAGTGTAGCTCCATCTGCAGGGGACTTTCTAACATGTTCAAGAATCCTAATATGCTTTTTACATGTTACCCAGCTTAGAAAGCATAGAAAAGGATTTGCAAAGCACAAAGTCACTCCACAGAAGCCCCATCTGTAGTTCTGAGTTTTCTTCAAGGAACAAACATAAATCATTACTGGTTGAGCTGGGTTAGTAATGTGTCTTTATGTCCAAGAGATGCAGTTTCAAAGATCTAAAATCTGATGCATATGAGACTTTTATATCCAACTGCTCACATTTACAGACATGACCAACATAATATGAACCTTTTGACTAAGCCCTTCCAGCTGCAACCCATCACTGGGAAACATCCACACACACCCATTCACACTCATACACTACGGACAATTTAGCTTACCCAATTCACCTGTACCGCATGTCTTTGGACTTGTGGGGGAAACCGGAGCACCCGGAAGAAACCCGGAGGCTCAAACCAGCGACCTTCTTGCTGTGAGGCGAACGTGCTACCCACTGCGCCACCGTGAGGCCCTATAAATATCTTTTTTATGTAATTGATTATATACATATAATAAACAAACTACAGTCATAAACACAATGTAAATAATTAATATTAAAGTAAAATTATTTTCTGGTTTTCTGGAGAGTAACAGTATTCAGGTACAGAAATTGAATAGTTTGTTCGTTCGTTCGCCTTAGTCCCTTTATTTATCAGGGGTTGCCACAGTGCAATGAACCGCCAACTTATCCAGCATATGTTTTGCACAGCAGATACCCTTCCAGTCGCAACCCAGTACTGGGAAACACCCATAAACACTCATTCACACACATAAACTACAGCCAATTTAGCTTATTCAATTCACCTATAGCGCCTGTCTTTGGACTGTGGGGGAAACCGGAGCACCCGGAGGAAACCCACG
>CAIGQW010012936.1:2355697-2444370 GCA_903798125.1 Danio choprae | reverse complement strand
TATAAAGACATCCCTAGCCAAGTAAACTGTAATTGCTACCCGTTTGGCTTTGTTGTTTTGCATGTAAAATGATGTGATTCTAGATGTGCATGGCATGTATAACATATCCATTATATCCATGTACAATACAAAGCATACATTTGATATGCCTCTGTACAATATCTCTCCTTACTGTTTGTTGTTCTTTTTTTATCTGCATGGTAAAATTGTAAAATAAATTAAATAAAAATAAAGATTATTAAAAAATATATTAACGTTTATAGATCTGATCACTGCAATCTATAAACCTGCCATTGTTTAAGGGAACTCACCTGTATGATGCTGAGGATCTCATCATAGCTCAGATGTTCTCGCTGACAGTTGACCAAGAAATCATTGAGCTGCGAGATGGCCAGTCCCAGCACACCCAGTGAGGAATTCTCCACTCCAGTGCCATTGGTCACAATACTGGCAGCTGCGATGGCGTCTGAAATCTGCTTCTGGTTTTCAGACATTTGCTGGCGCGTGCGGATAAAAAGGCCCAGGTCAGAGCCGTTGCGAGTCAGGAGATCTGTAAAGAGACCAGCTTTGTAAATCTGTTCCAATTACAAAGTTACACTGGTTTGAAAAGACCCTATCATTCGCACACGCTCACCCAGATCTGGCTGCAGTCCGGTAAGCTTGTCGTCAATCCTTAGTGTGGTGTAAAGAGGGACAGAATCAGGGCCCGAGCGACTGCAGGGTACGGCGTAGGTGTCAAACAGTTCCTTCAGATCCTTACGACTGCGAATGCTTAAGACACAAGCAGACATTTTCAGAATCAGCATCAGAAAGAGCTTTATTGCCAGGTATGTTTACATATACGGTCACTTTATGTACACTGGAAGCTTCTGTAGCCAAAACAAATTCCTTGTGTGTGTAAGCACACTTGGCAATAAAACCCATTCTGATTCTGATATACGAGGAAATTATTTTCATGACAGAAGCTTCCACAGTGGGATGGCAGCGCCAGGACACAAACATAGATAATAAAAGTCATTTAAAATAATAAGAAGTAAATATAGAATAAAAATATCCAAACTAACAGATTCATACAGTTCTCAGCACAAATGAGTCATTTTCTTTCTTTCTTTTTTTTAAAATACATTTCTCAGTAAATATAGCCAATACATTTTGCAAGAGGCAACCTCCCGCTCTTCCTCGGGAAGCTAATACGGAAGTAACTGAAACTGCAATTCATCGAAATTCCGCTAGTCCTGGCTCCATAATAGAGCAGTTTTCTATTGAGCCCAATGTTAAAATGGCCAACTTTACAGCAGAAAAAAAAGGTGTTTACAGCCTGGTACAAAGAAAGACTTTGGTTCATATAGCTAATATTACCCTTCATGACAAATGTGAGGGGGGTGAATTTTTTTATAACTCATCCGTTTCGTTTATATTAAGTTATATTAAGTCTGCATAATTAAGGGCGTGGCCACTTGAGTGACAGCTAGGTCTCGCTGGTCGCCGTCACTTCACCCCAGCTGATTCGGCATATACATCGTATTTTTGTTTGTTTTATGTGGCTTTACACAGTCAGTTGCCTTTTGGAATTATTTCCTACAATTATCAGACAATATGGCATGCTGTGCGCACTTAATTGTGCTCACAAACCATTCATGTTGCCTCTATTTCCCATGTGAGTGGAATTATATACTTGTATATCATATCTATAAACGTATTTGTTTTATTTTAGATAAATTATCATTTAGAATTTTCTGTAAACCTGTAAAGCACTCCAGAATCTGACAGATTGATTAGCTGTAGGCTATAAAACAATCATCTAAAACGTTGTCATACAGTGTTATGCTGTTATGTTATGGATTTCATAAATAGTCTTGCATTTACTAATACAGACTATATTTGAAGTATTTAGAAGTGATTTGCGTTTTCCTCCTGTAGAAAAACATCATAAAGAACAGTGTTTAGTGGCTCAAAGTATTACAACAGTGTTTTTAAAAGACTAAACACTTTATTGATAAAGTACACAACCAAGCACATGTGGCCAGAACACAAGCGAGTCGCAGGTAATGAAGTATTAAGCGTTTCTCCCAAAGAAAAGCCCCTCTAAGCAAAATGCTAGCAGGTGTCTGTAGCTCCGCTCACGCTTCGCCTCTTTGCCCTTATTTAGTTACCCCTGGTTGGAGCGATGACGCATGAACAAAATGGCGCCGGTTGGTCACGCCCACTTGTAACTTCTTTTGTGCTCTTCAGAAACCTATGAGTGACGTCATGGATCCTACGTCCATATATTTTACAGTCTATGATATTTTGGTGCTTTTAAATAAAGCAGTTTTATTAAACAGGTATATGCATTACAACAAGTGTTTGGTGACCTAACACATTTAGGAATAGAAATATAATATAAAAAAATATATATAATAATAAATAATTACAAAATAAATAAATAATAATCTAAATAATGGGCAGCATGGTGGCGCAGTGGGTAGCACAATCGCCTCACAGCAAGAAGGTCAATGGTTCGAGCCCCCGCTGGGTCAGTTGCTGTTTCTGTGTGGAGTTTGCATGTTCTCCCCGTGTTTGCGTGGGTTTCCTCCGGGTGCTCCGGTTTCCCCCACAAGTCCAAAGGCATGCAGTATAGGTGAATTGGGTAAGCTAAATTGTCCGTAGTGTATGAGTGTGAATGGGTGTGTGTGGATGTTTCACAGTGATGGGTTGCAGCTGGAAGGGCATCCGCTGCGTAAAACATATGCTGGATAAGTTGGCAGTTCATTCTGCTGTGGCGACCCCAGATTAATAAAGGTACTAAGCCGAAAAGAAAATGAATGAATGAATAATAATAATAATAATATCTATCTATCTATATATCTATATCTATATATATCTATCTATCTATATATCTATCTATCTATATCTATATATCTATCTATATCTATATATCTATCTATATCTATCTATCTATATCTATCTATATCTATCTATCTATATCTATCTATCTATCTATCTATCTATCTATCTATATCTATCTATCTATCTATATCTATCTATCTATCTATCTATATCTATCTATCTATCTATCTATCTAATCTATCTATCTATATATCTATCTATATCTATATATCTATCTATATCTATATATCTATCTATAGATCTATATCGATAGATCTATATCGATAGATAGATAGATAGATAGATAGATAGATAGATAGATAGATAGATAGATAGATAGATAGATAGATAGATAGATAGATAGATAGATAGATAGATAGATAGATAGATAGATAGATATATAAAACAAACTACAAAATGTCAACAAAATTGTATATTTTTTGTGTTTTTCTCTAGATTTATCCTGTTTATTGAAATTACATCATTTGATTGTACTAATTTTTAGACTATGATCTTAAATGTTTTAGCTAGATTAGTCCAATTTTGGCTTTGGTACTGACTAATCTAATATAAATGCACAAATATATTATTATAAAGCACCCTGTAGAAAATATTAATTTAAAAGAGAGATCTGTAAGGGGTGTACTCATTTATGCATGTACAGTACAGGTATATAACCATATACAAAATTGTATGTACAGCTATATTACGTGGAAATTGAAATGTATGTGTGGTGAAACTATGTGTGGTGTTAATTAAACAAGTGTATGCATGTAAATAGTGTTTTTTAACAAATTCCCAGATTTATAATACATGCGGTTCATTGGATTTAAGGCAAATGTGTGTTCTACCTGAAAGATTTGAAAAGCTCCACAAATTCGACAAAGCTCATGATGCTGTCGGAAATCATGAGGTCCTGGAACCCTCTGGAGCAGCCTTTCCCTCGACCGTGCCAGCTTCGACTGCTCCAGGCCCTGAAAAAAACAGCCATAGTAAAAAAAAAATGCCTTTAGCACATGCATCAAGACAAATAATTCAATTTGTACTTGACCAAACGAATTTGTTCTATCATGTCAATTTAAGACATGGCAAATTAAGAAGCCACTTGAAATATTTGTGCATCTGTAAAATTTATGCTTTATGTGTTTGAGCAAAACCTAATTTTTGTTTTATTCTGTACACTACTGATTTTATAATAAAGTTTAAAATAAAATGATCAAAATCAAATATCCTATCAGGATTTCAGACATGCTTATTTCATTTTAAGACAACAAAATACCAACATTTTAATCTTGAAGAGTTTTTGGTGGAATAACCTTGATTTTCAATTATAACACATTTGTTTTTGTGATCAATTATCATTTTCTGGAAAAAAAAAAAGCTCTAAATGACAATATTTGTATTTGAGAGTTTAAAGTAATATTTTTTCACCCTTTTATGAAATACATTTGATTTAACATTAACAATTTACTGCATTTTACTGTACCTAATAAACTAGTAAATCAAGAGGAACATAATATTTAAGAGGTCCATAGCTGTTTGTGTGTTGATCAATATTAATATACAAAACGACAATTTTTATGAATAAATTCCCCTTTGAGTGGATGGACACAGAATATTAAAATGATCTTCATTTGTGCTGTAAACATGAATTATGAAAGCCTTATGGGGATGAAACAACGTGAGTAAATAAATGATTTTAAAATGTATATTTTATAGTGAACTTAGTTATCTCTTAGCCTTTAAACGCCTGTTTTCTTTTAATATTCCTTTCATTTTTGATGGATAACATAAAATGCCTTTTAATTTATTCAATATTTTATTATTCAATATCAATATATATTTTCCAGAAATGTGGCAGGAGTACAACAAGGTTAAATACTGACTTATCTGCATTATTCAGTTTGCATCCTTTTGTGTACAGACATCAGAAAATATACAGGATCTAAATAATCCATAAAAAAAAAAATCAAATCTAACTCTGAGTGGTCTTACCCTGGATGACTTTTGAGGTTTGCGGAGAGAATCGGGGAGGAATGTGGACGTGTAGGGGTGGAGGAGTTTGTGCTAAAGGAGGCAGCAGAAGAAGAGGTGGAGGAGGACGAGGAGGATCCCGGAGACTGGCCTTTGTTGTTGGATAAGGAAAATGCTCTGGGTTGGCCAGAGGTACTGCAGTCCTCTATGGAGACATTCAAACAAGCAACTCTTAAAGGGTTAGTTCACATAAAATTGAAAACTCTGTTAATAATTATTCACCCGCATGTCGTTCCCTCGAGACCGTCAAACATCTTCAGAACACAAATTAAGATAATTTAGATGAAATCCGAGAGCTCTCTTATCCTCAATATACAGCAACGGTCCAGAGTTGACCGGAAAAGATTGTCAAAACATTTCAAGTGACAATCATACGAAGCTCTAAAACATTTGTGTGCCAAAAAAACCCAGAAAAGAATCAGAGCATGGCTAAAAACTGGAAAAATGTGACATTTCGATATATTGTATTTCTGCGATATATATTGCGATGTGAAAACTATTTCCCCAGATGACTTAAACCGCTTTATTTGGAAAAAAATCTTCATTTTAGATTGACTGCCATGATTTTGTAGGGGGGAGTGAGTCTGCAATAATATATAACTAACAAATTACAAGCATAAATAAATTAAATATTGCAAAGATAAAAGTGAATTATAGTTTTCTAAAGAGTCTAACAGTACTCAGATATAGATATTTAATAATCAACACTGCATAGACTTGATTGTATATAATCTAATCATTATTAAAGTTACAAACATTATCATTTTCTTGTGGCTGGATGTTTTACACTCAGGCCTTAAAGGGATAGTTCACCTAAATATTTAAATTTACTCTATTTACTCACCCTTCACTTGTTTCAAACATTTATGAGTTATTAAAATATCTTCTTTTTGTGTTCAACATAAAGATCCTCAAAGGTTTGAAACAAGTTAAGGGTGTAATGAAAATAGTAAGTAAAGTAAAATTTTTGGGGGAACTATCCCTTTAAAAATGCATACAGACGACAAACTTTTACTCCATTATAAATAAACTGAGCAATAATTAAACACTACAATCCCAACTCAACATATCTTGCGATGTGACTATTGTGGATGCACACTGCGATATCAACGCTGAAATTATATATTGTGCAGCCCTAGATCAGAATGTCCGTTTACTATGGATAATTCAATGCTTGTGTGTTGCGCTGCTGATTCTAATGGCAATACAATGTAATGCCCATAGTAATTGTGCGGCCTGATGAGTCAAATTTACTTTTTTTTTTTTTTCAAGTGTTTTTGGAGCTTGGTATGATTACAGTTGAACCACTGAAGCCACATGGACTGTTTTGACAATGTGTTAGGTTGGATGATGAAAGAGCTTTCAGATTTGATCTAAAATATTGTAATTTTGAAACGACATGAGGGTAAGTAATTAATAACAGATTTTTGTGTGAACTAACCCTTTAAAACCAATTAAAACCTAAAACCAATTATTGACACATTAAAGGATCTTCAAGAAAATTTCAGGTAAAACAGCAGGAATGGATGCCATCCTCAGCAATCTTCAAATATGATAACAGAAAAATCGACAACAAAATCTTACCAGCCTCTTCCTGCTCAGCATTTTCCAAAGGGTCTGACTCTCTCCTCCCCAAAGTCTCTTTACAACTCCTGGTCTTGCGTGCGGTCATCTCATCATCTGTTCCATCGCCGCTGTCCCCCTGTGGACACAAAAGTGATGTGACCCAGCCAGAAAAAAACAAGTTGTTGCCTCGCAGTGCTTCTCTACTCACCCTGACTAAGGCTTTTTTCTTCTTTTTGACATTGGAGTTGATGCCCAGTGGACTGTTTTTCTGAGCCGAGTTCTTCTCTGCACTTCTGCTGGTGGATCCAGGGCCGCTAGTTCCCATATTCCAGCGTCTCCCTCCGAAGAGCTCGATAGCATGAGCCAGTGTAGGTCCTTCAAATCTACCATCCTCCTAAAAAAGGGAGTTTTACAGCAATATATAAAAGCCATCTTTAATCAAAATTGGCAACAGCAATGAATGAAATTTCGATTTCAAATAAGGAAGTTGTGCCTTAGCTGACCTAAAGTGACAGTAGTAGAATTATGCTAAACATGCAGGGCAATCATTGTCAAAACTGTAATGTGTTGGTGTGATGAGAATTTAAATAAAAGTCCTCCAATGTTAACTTTGATTAAATTTTCTTCTTTGAGTCATAAGTGTCAATTTTTTTTATTTATATTGATTTATACATTATATATATATATACACAAATGAAAGCTGAATGAACAATGAAGAAGCTTTCGATTGATGTATACTGTTAGGGTAGGACACTATTTGTCTGAGATACAACTATTTGAAAATCTAAGTGTTAAAGTCAATGTGAAATCAAAATTTACATAGTTTTTTTTTGCTAACACACATTGTTATTCCTTAGGTGAACAATTAATCCAAGTAAATTAATCAACTGACAAAAAAAATAAATAAAACTTTTTTTGGTAATCTTCAATCAAAATCAGACCATTTGGTTCTGCTATTGGATTGGCCTACTGGTCCTTCTGTTGCCGTCAGTTTGACGTCTTCAGCCACAATATCATTAACCACACCCCTCTTACCATTAGTTTGCTATGAGGGATTATTGCACAAAAAGTAAGCCCTGCCCCTACTCAATTTTTGTTAGAAGTACATCAACACACTGAAATAAGTCTCAGCAGCCTTCTGTTCTTGCATACATATATAAAAAAAAGCAATGCTCATTACTATTGCTCATTAGTTTTGAGTCACACTTTGCAATAAGGTTTCATTAGTTAATGTATTTACTAACATGAACTAATAATGAGCAATACTTTGAGCATTTATTAATAATAGTTCAACATTTACTAATGCATTATTAACATCCAAGTTAACATTTGTTAAATGTACCGTGAGTTAACATGAACTAACAATGAACAACTGTATTGTCATTAACTAACAATGAACAAATACTGTAAAAAAGGTATTGTTCATTGTTTGTTCATGACATGTTAGTAAATGCATTAACTTACTTGAACTAATACAACCTTATTGTAAAAGTGTTACCTAGTTTTGATATATTTACAGTTGAAAATTCACAAAATATCTTCATAGAACATGATCTTTAATTAATATTCCAATGATTTTGGCATTAAATAAAAGTCGATTTAGACCAATTCAATGCATTTTGGCTATTGTTAAAAATATACCTGGGCGTGCAACATAAGGTTTTGTGGTCCAGGGTCACATATGTGCACAACTCTGCACCTAAAGGCAGCCTAAAAGCAGTTTAAGATCCCCAATCTACTGATGCCCTAAAAATCTCTAAAGTCATCAAACCAGACCAACATGCTCAATAAATATGCTAGCTCATGTAAAGCTAGCTGGGTGGTTGTTGTAATATTTTTTTGCAATCTTTACAGTGATAAAGGGATAATAAAAATAGCATTAGCATTGCACATTTTTAGTACTATACTATACTATACTGTGAATGGTTGTTTTACTTGTATCCTGTTCTCACTTGGATTAAATGCATCATGTGGACATACCTGGTACAAACTAACATATTGCTTTCTCAGCCATTGCAGTCTCTGGTCAGGAAATTTCCTGATCTTCCTGATGGAGTTCAGCAGCTCCTGCAGACCCTCGTGCAGCATTCGAGCCGTGTGTTTCGGGGCCACAAAGTGCAGGAGCCTGTTGTCTGTGGTGTGAAGTCCATATAGCAGCGTGACACCATTTTCACCAGGATTCATGTTACACAGTTTGTGCTGCAGGCAGACGTAGTTAACATCCACTCCAGGGTGACCCATAAACACAGCCTTCACCACATTAAGATCCAGGAGCCCGTCAGAGAGTCCGCAGTGAACAGGTTGGCTCAGGTGTAAGTGGTCTGGGGATGGTGGATGTCCCATGAAGCTTCTGGCTCTTCCATACAAGCTGCAGCTACTGTGGGGTTTGGACCAGGTGAGGACGCAGTTATCGGGCTGTAGACGGAGGAGACATCGGGCGGTGAGGTGGCTCTCGGGGTCGTAGTGGATGACGGTTGCTCCCTGGAGCAGGAACTGGTGGATATCTGGCTGAAGCGACAACACATACCAGGGAATGAGCTCCGTCCCATGGCTAAAAGGTCCACGAACATCTTCGGAGGTCTGGAGGTCTACATCCTTAACCGTCTCAAGTGGGTCCCCTTCAGAGTCTGAGAGGTCGCCGACTAAAAACCTACAAAGATGACATGAAGCAGGTGAGGCAGAGATAAAGGATTGGAGACTGAATAAACAAAACTCCGGCTGGAAAACTTCTCACTGTCTTGGAAGAGGTAATGTCATATTAGTCTTGCAGAAGCATTCAAGAATAAAGTGCACTGTCTGTGGATAACACATACGAGTTAGAAGGATATTTCACTCAAAAAAGAAAATGACCTCATCATTTACTCTTGCTCATGTGGTTTTAAACCTTTAGGAGTTTCATTCTTCTGTTGAACACAAAAAAAGATAATTTGAAGAATGCTGGTTCCCATCGACTTCCATAGTATTTTTTTCCTACTATGGAACTCAACTGGCATCAGCTACCACCATTCTTTAAAATATCTTTTTGTGTTCAATAGAACAAAGAAACAAATAGTTTTTTAAACAACCGAAGGGTGAAATGAGTACATGATGGAAATTATTAGTATGTGGCAAAATTGTCATTTTTGGGTGAACTTTCCCTTTAAAGGGCTGTTAATACAATGCAGTGAGCTGAACTGCTTTATTTTCATGCACTCTTGCAGAGCTGGAAGTGTTATCCCTATTTAAAAGGAGTTGTGGTTCAGGTCTCATTTAATCTGTATCATGGTCAAAATATATGCCTTGATTTGTGGTCTCAGACAAGACTGCAGTGTATTTCCAAAGAGTAATAAAGGTGATAATTACTTCAACCACAAGATGAGGCTACATAGGATTGGAAAAATCGGATAGCTCTTAATGGCTGCCTGCTTTTGTGTTCAGGGTGAATCCTGGAAAAAAATCTTTATCTAAAAAATGGATAGTCTGGTTAGTTGGTTTGTTATGTTCAACACGTTGTCTCTTGTCAGGTTAATGTCAGAGCATCATTTGCATGCCTTTCTTAGAGCAAACACACCTATATGCAAACATTTAAAACATTATATATCACAAAATCAATCCATTTAGTGCTTTAAAACAGATCTTTCTGGCAACTTACAGGACTTGTTCAGTCCCAGGTCCTTTCCTTGAGAGTGGACAGTACGGATGGAGGGTAGAATTGAATAGAACAAACAAAAAGAAAGCAGTAGTTTGAGAAATTAAAGTGTCTTGCTTGGGGGAAATCTAGTAGTTGATCTGCACCCAAAAAACAGCAAGCTCAACTTTGATACATTTGTGTTATCAAGTTAGTCCTGTGACTGGAACAGTTCTCAGGAGAGACATAAAGATGAATAAGCATATCAAACCTAGGCAGCTCACGATGGAGTCTTTTGAAAGACAAGAAGGCTGTTATCTGCAATGAGATTGTCCAGAAAGTTTAAACTCAGTCAGAGTTTAAACAACCAATACAAGCCCCCTCCTCTTCAGCAGGACAAACAAAACAAAAAACACACTGCTGTCCATATTTCAAGGATCTATAATGATGCTTAAACCATCTCATGACAACAACATGTTCTGTCATATGCACATGGATGTCTTTTCATTGAATATACATTAGTTAAGTTAAAGAGAGTGCTCCAAAAGGAATGAAAACCTTTTTTTGTCTGCATCCTTTAGGTTTGTTTGAATTTCAGAAAGTGTGTACCTTCGACGCAAAGCAATTTTTGCATTTTTATCCTGGGATAAAAATATCTACCAAATGCATACATGTCCTTTAATGATTTTGGTGTTTCCTAGTGCTGGGTTGCATCTGGAAGGGCATCATAAAATACATGCCAGAATAATTTGCCATTCATTCTGCCGTGGCGAGGATGGATAGTAAGTGAGTGACTTTGATGAGTTGAAACAATGTCATTTTTCAAAAACGTCATTGTATATTTCAGGTGACGGTCAAAAAAACCAAACAACCAAAAAAAATCTGCACAACTCTAACTACAGGTCTCTTTGGTTAACAGGTAAGTGCAAGTATACTGTAAGTGTAAAATAAAAAGAAGTGACCCAGAAATCTATGCAGAGAGGTGCTTAATGGTGTTTAAACAAACTGAGAATGCCTCAGCATATATGGATTAGACTAAACACACCATATACTCCCAAACAGACTTTGGCTCAATTCCAATTCCACCACTTAGCTCTTCCATTACCCTTCAATTTGTGCGTTCACATGAAGGGGTAGGGGTGTCAAAGTTCTCCTTTGCTTGGAGGTGTAGGGGTAAGGGTAAGTGCCACACAGCCCTTTGAATGAAGATTTTTCAGGAAAACAATGCAAACGAAGGGGTTTGAGTAATTTCCCTGAATACACCAGCTACAGCAGCAACACGGCTGCAAAAGCGAGCAAGGAGACCAACAAATGTAAAAAAATAAAATAAAATAAAAAAAGCATTAATAAGGATTATTACTACAAACAAGCATCTGACTTATTACATTCATAATTCTGTTAGTGTTACGGTCAAGATCTACCTCCATTTAAGTGAAGAAATTCTAAATTAATAATAGTCCCTTATAATAACGGCTGCAAAATCTTCCACAACATATATTTTAAATTCTGATAAAGCTACCCGACGACTTACAGGCCAGTTTGTCAGAAAAGTCAGTGAATTCGCTTTTTTTTACAGCACGACTGGTATAACATTATTGTTGTTTTCCTGTAGTTCGGCATCCACAAATATGAACACTCAGTAAATACACAGTACAGTAACAAGGAACGCCTGAAACCAAAAGGCTCATACACATTTGAGCTGAAAAATGATCAGGTTTAATCCAAACGCAGCTTTGCGGGTAATTAATCTGTAATTAATCTGCTTGCACCTTCTGGAATGACTAGCGCAGATGACATCTCGTGTGAAGTATGAGCTAGTGATGACATACGATGATGTGTGTGTGTGTGTGTGTGTGTGTGTGTGTGTGTGTGTGTGTGTGTAGTAGTGGTGGTGTCTCATTTCTTAGAGCAATATCTGCTCTTTTCCATCCCTACACCTTCACACTCCGTTTCAAGGAGCAAGGGAAAGGTGCATGCATGGATGTATAAAATAGAATTGGGATTGTGCTCTTAACTCACTGGTTTCTGCTCTTGTCTTTAAAGGAATTTTTGGGGCAAACGGTGATCTCTCGTGCCCTCTCCTCAGGCTCCTCGGCCTCCAGGCTTCGGTTGCAGCTGCGGATGGTCTGCAGTATGTTACTGACGGTCGCCTCTTTATCGGAGCTGTGAAGTCCATCACTTCCAAGCCTCTGCAGAAAGTGCTGCTGGCCGTTGTAGTCCGTGACAAACTGTGCAAGGTAAAGTGCAGTTCACCGCAGAGATTCCACACAAAAGAAAACAAACACAGTTATAGACAGTGCAAGTAGATGTGTGGGCTTTAAAAGCTTTCATGGGTGATTTAATAGTCACCGCAGTGACAAAATGTCTTTTCCTCTGCTGAATCACTCTAATGTGTGGTTTTTGTAAAACCAGGAAGCAATTCAGCAGGCTTATTAAATGTTTGATGAAAAGGTAATTGCTCCAGCTAGCCGAAATGGTCTTACGATTATTATTGTAACTGTAAAAGGCAATTAAATTTGACTGTGGTGATACAATTTCCTGCATTAGCCATAATCACTTCATAGAAGAGCCTAAGCCTCACCTCAACAGGATCTTCTTGAGAATCAAAAGAGGGACGCAGTCCAATAATGCTGGCTGCGCCGTCCAGAGCCTCACTCAGCTCCTTGAGGAACACGCCACAGAATGGCACCACTTTGCATCCTGGGATATTGAGGGCACGGTTGACTACTTTCTTGTACTCGGATGATGATTCGTGCTGGGCCATGGCGTCCTTTAGACCTCGCATGGTCTCAATATCTGCCTGGTCCATAAACTGCCACATCTTCAGCACTTTGCGAGACCTGGGGAGAAATAAGTGGTGAGCAAAACATCAGGGATGTAATTCTGAGCATCCGGACTGTATATTCCTCGAGGTCTCTTTCAAGGGTCATAAAAACATCTAATTTCCTTTGATCCTTTGACATATAGTTGTGCCATAAAACAACAGTTTCAAAACTTATAAATCTTATAAAAAGATCTTATATCAGAGTATGAACAAAAAACTGTGTTATGAAGATCAGGGTTCCTGCAGATCCTTAAGGTTTAGCAATGCTATTACTTAGTAAAGTGGCACATTCCAAAACCTGTTGGTTTAGCAGATTGGCTTAAGTATGAGCTGTTTTAGATTTACAAGACGTTCTGGAACTACAGACAGAAACATTTGTTATGAATCTTTTTTTAATATATATAGTACAGTGACCTCGTGTCAAAAGATCTATGGAATTTTGATTCAAAATTCATAACCCTTTTAAGTTTTGCATATCTTTTAATAACCCCTAAACTGTATCTTTGTTAGGGATGCAACAATTAACTGATTTTACTATTAACCACGCTTTAATTCGTCACGGTTAATGAATTGTAAAGGCTCCTCAACACCGCGTTTCTGCACGGAACAAAACTAAAAGTTATGCCCATTGTGCGCTAGTTTAAAGTTCTGAGCTTGTAAGCTAAGGCTAATACCCACGCACACTGGATTAACTATGGCTGAGGCTATTAACTATGGGCCGTTCACATTTAGCGCCTTTTGCGTGCACAAATTCGTTCAAAGGAGGCATACAGCTTGATTGCGCATATTGGGACATATTGCCCACACGCTTTAAAAAGGAAATACTTAGCTAATATGTAGCTTAGATTTACATTAGACAACTACAATTGTTTTCATTTACTCTTATTTTTATTTATTGATTGATTGTTCCGTCGTTTATTTTCAGTGTAAAATTATTCATTCATTCATTTTCTTTGTCCGCTTAATCCCTTTATTAATCTGGGGTCGCCACAGCGGAATGAACCGCCAACTTATCCAGCATATGTTTTACGCAGCGGATGCCCTTCCAGCTGCAACCCATCACTGGGAAACACCCATACACTTCCATTCACACACATACACTACGGACAATTTAGCCTACCCAATTCGTGTAAAATTATTACTTATGTTTAAATGCCCAAAACTTTTTTCACTAATTTTTTCGTCCAAAGAAAAATGGACTATTGTTTGTTTTTAATTATTATTTTGTGCTGCATTGATTGGTTGATAAGCAGCAATAAATAACACTTTAAAATATGAGTTTCCATGTGATTTTCTAAACTAGTAGTGTTTTGAAATTAATGAATGAGTAATAATCGTGATACCCATAAAACCGTGATTATTCCTCAGAATATAATCGTACAACCAAAATCTATAATTGTTGCATCCCTAATCTTTGTAAAGTCTTCATAAATCATATCACTCTATACTCTCTTTCCATACCAATACATTTGGCGGGAAAAAACTACCACAAACAAGCTACTATATCTTTTGACTATAGTGAAAGTGCCCTCTGAGGACTTTAATTAATAATACATTTATTAATGAATTTTTATCTCTAATACTTTCATAAGTGGTAAAAATCTAGATAAGAGAGATCTTCGTACAACATAGTAGATAACTACTCTACAAAAAAATAAACTGCACAAAGTAGTAACATTAGCAGTGAGACTCATCCATTACAAACGTGGTGTCAAAGACAGATCAGTGCTCAAGAATGTTCCTCAATTTGTTAAGCATTGTGCAGTCCAAACAGAGAGGACCATTTATTCTTACAGGGTTATTTCTTTTCTAAGCAGGCCCTTCAAGGCATCCCGCCATACCTGAGGCCTGCCAAGAACTCCATGACCGCGTTGTAGTTGCCCATGTTCCAGGAGGACTTGGCCACATGGACGAGGTACGAGAAAACCTCTCTCTTCTCCTCCATGGAGCCCGCCGTCAGGATAAGCCAGGTCACCCATGAGCTCACCTAAACACACAGCACACACACTTTATAACAAGGCCCTCTAGACAGAACAATGAGTGTAATATAAAACTACTTAATACTAAACGCCAAAGCTCTGGAAAAACGTCTTGAAAATGTTTTAAATCTATAATACAGATATGTCTCTTTAGCCAAGCTTTCACATAATGTATCTCATGATGTTCTAGAGCTATATTAAAGCAAATCCATGTTTGAAATTCAATTCAGTTCAATTCATTTTTGGATGATGAAGGCATCCCCTTGTGCTTTCGTCATCAAAAGCGACAAGACTACAATCGGACTACATTTGCACATGCACCAAGAACTGTTTGACCAGGCTATAGACCATGTCAATGTGGTCATGTCATTGGCCCATGAACATTTCCTGCTTGTTATCAAACTATTTCATAACTGTAACAAGAGGCAATTCAATCATAACTTAGTGTTAAAACAGCCATCATAAGGTTATTTATCAATATGTGGCTCTTTTTTGGATTCTCGGAAGCTATAGAAATAAAAAACGTAAAACAGGAAATACGTTGAGGCCATTGTTTTTGTTTACATCCCTCAAAATGGTCTAAAGATTAAAGCTAACAGTTTTGTAAATAATGTTCAGTTTCTCACACAGACTGATCGTTTCATTTCACAAGACATCAGTGTGTCATCAGGACCCATGGCTATTGTTTTGGACTCGTTTGCATGCGTTTATTTTAAATCTAAAAAACTTGATGATGACCTTGTTAGTTGAAACATTGACCAATTAAATTAGTCTTTTGAGAGCTAAATTGGAAGTGTGTCGATTTTTTTTTTTAACTGTTTCTATTGTGTTTGGCTTGATCGAGTGGCTGCCTTTAAGATTATCCTAGATGTGTGCGCACAGACGTTTTTCTTTTAATCTAAAAAAAACCATCACAATTCACTGCCATTATATGGATCTCCAATAACCATGGATCATCAGCTAAAAATCTTCTTTAATGTCCTAGGACATGTTCCTGGATTAACATCTATGTTGATCCTGGAACAACATTCCAGTCAGCCAATCAGAATTAAGCGATATGTTTAGAGTTTATGTTAAGTTTAGGCATACGGTTAGGTTTATGCACTTCTACATGATTGTTATCCAACTATAACATGGATAACATGGACATTACTTTGTCAAAGTACCCTCTGATTACAACTTCGATTGTTAAGTGCATGCTTTCTATCTGTAAAGCAGCACTGAAATGATATGCATCATGAAGAATGCTATACAAATAAATTTAAGTCTTTAGAAAATACTGATCTCCTTAGCTTGTGGTAAAATCATTAAATCACGTATATTTGAAAGAAACTGCAAACTGTGCAGCATGAATCTCTTGCTTTAAACGTCTATCTAGAGTTCAAACATGAGTTAATTTACATTTCCAAGAAAAATGAAGATTTGACTGCGCAAGTATAGATTCGAGCCGACTGGACCCCATAATACTAACACAGATAACAAGAGTCTCTGATTGGGTTTAGACTATATACACCTGCTCATAGTTCATTTTGTTCCACATTCATTTTGTTCCAAAACATGCATTACCAGATTTCTGTACAACATTTCTGAATATTTCTATAATATGGGTAAATGATGACTGTAGTCCACGCATCTGTGGGGTTATAAAGTCATACAATGAGTTTGTGTGGGACACATTTAAAATTGAAGACATTATTGACGCTGGCCATGACACAGACTTCGTTTTGAAATCTGTATAACGTCTTGCTCAGTTTTGGAGCAACATGGTGGTAAATAACTGATAAACTTTTGCTGTAAAACAAGAAAAATTAGGAAACAAAATAGCAATGTGTTAGCTAGGGGCGTGCAAATATATTGATAAATGATCAATATTGTTGGGATTTGTTTCAATAACAATGATTTTGATGAGCGCATTTTTGTATTGGTACCTAGGCTGGATTTGCCCTGTCTTGAATACATTTGACAGGTAAAACCGACAATAGGTGATGGAAAGTCCCTGTCTTGATGAATAATTATTGGAAATGTTAATTCAAGCGATTTGTTCAAAACAGTTGATTCAATTAGAAATGAAACAGTTCAAATGAAGCAGCCACTAGTTAATAGTGAGAATTTATACATAAACTAAAGTGTATCTTTAGTTTACATAAACATAAACTGAATCTTTTTTTGAACCAATCAGTTGATTCATTGATTCATTCTTGAGCTGATAGTTTAAGTGCCAATTCTCACTATTAACTAGTGGCTTAATATCTGCCTATTATTAAGATAGTGGCTGTTTAGCAGTATTCAAAAGCACATATTGTGAATATACTACCTTAATAAATATGAATGTGCAGCAAATTAGGAGTCTACTGATGCAAAAGTCACAGTTAATGGTGTATTAATAGCATGAATGATACCTTAAAATAGTGTGACCAAAGACTCAATGAAAAACAAAGCTCTTAAGTGTTGCTTTGAGATGCAAAAATGTTCTCCTCCAATTTGTATGGAGCCACTTATATTGGAAAAAAAGAAAAAATAATCCTCAATATTAACTTTTTGTGTATTAAATTGTTCCATAAAATCAATATTACTCCCTAACAGTAATTGTTTTTGCTGACATATTGATACACTGACATGTAATAGACAACAAAAATAAAAATTCACAACACCTTAGCAATGTTCTGGCAGACCATCCAGAGCACACCACGGCCATGTTTTGGCAAGTCTTTGTACGCTCTATCACCACTCACGTTTTCTTTAAACAAAAAGTCACAAAACCCGACTGTCTCCACTCTGCAGCACTCATAACAGCAATCAGTTTGAGCGCAAATATTTACGTGATCGTGTGTTGCAGCTAAAAACACCTCACAGAAAGCCAGTCAGTTACATAAACAGTTCTGCCGGGCCCGGATGGTCAGGAAGGTTTAATACGAGGGACCAGTACATTGGGGCTCGTGTCATTCTGCCAGCATTCCAGCGGACACACTGCTGCTCTTGAGTTACCGGCCAGCAGAGCACGGACAGCACTTCTGACACATTAAAAGCTTACGTAAGAGACACTGCACCCTGGACGGCCCTTCAAAGGACCCGCCGGTCAAGAGTCGGTGTAAAAACCACAAACAACTGACCACAACAAAGACAGCAGAACACAAGGGCTGGATTATGTGGGTTACAACCAAGGTTAGTTTAGTAAATGAAAACTAAAACAAACTATTTGTCAAAAGACATTTGTTAAGTGGAAAAAAAGATTTATAATAAATGAAAAACCAAAACTACCTGAAACTAACAACAGTCAACCTAAAGTAATCTAACTAAAATAAAATAATATTCATTCATTCATTCATTTATTTTCTTTTTGGCTTAGTCCCTTTATTAATCTGGGGTCGCCACAGCGGAATGAACCGCCAACTTATCCAGCATATGTTTTACGCAGCGGATGCCCTTCCAGCTGCAACCCATCACTGGGAAACATCCATACACACCCATTCACACACATACACTACGGACAATTTAGCTTACCCGATTCACCTGTACCGCATGTCTTTGGACTTGTGGGGGAAACCGGAACACCAATAAAATAATAAGCAATAATTATTTAACAAAAATTAACAGGCGCTCATTCTGTGGTGGCAAACCTGACCAGCAACTGATTGGAGAAATAACAGTAGATGGCGCTTTTATAGACAAACAGATCAGTTAAGCACAAGATGAAACATCTTTTTTTTATATAAACATAAAACATGTGTTCTAACTTTTCTTCATTTGACAAAAAACTAGGAATGTTTAACTACATCTTTAATATGAAGAAGTTTGTCTTAATTCTTTATCATTTTTTGTTCTACTCTTTGCATTTGTGTGGTTTTGGATTCAGCGTCTGTTCAAACAATTCTTTTATTTTAATTACTAAGAGGTTTGCACAAGAGTTAATGAAAGGTCTGCAAACATTAAACATTGCTCTGGTCGAATATAAATAGTAAATAAATAGTATTTTAAAAGTGCAAAACTATAGTATCCTTGATTACATTCATTCATTTTCCTTTGGCTTAGTCTCTTATTTGTCAGGGGTCGCCACATTGGAATGAACCGCCAACTATTCCAGCATATGTTGTTGTTTTTTTTACACAGCGGATGCCCTTCCAGCTGCAACCCAGTACTTTGAAACACACATACACACTCATATTCACACACACTCATACACTACGGCCAATTTTGTTTACCCAATTCACCTGTAGCACATGTTTTTGGCCATGCGTAGAGAGAACATGCAAACTCCACACAGAAACGCCAATTGGCCCAGCCGGGACTCAAATCAGCCACCTTCTTGCTGTGAGGCAACAGTGCTTACCACTGAACCTTGATTACAATATAACCTAAATAATAACACATTGCTGGTGCATGAATGAGTCCACAGGAAGATCGAACCAAATCATCTAAACTAAAGGAAGAATCTGTGACTTATCCACAAAGGACATTAGGATTAATGCTGCAAGTCTTGTTACGTGATCCATTCACTGCTGTGGTATTACATCACTTCTCATCGAGGCCTGTGAACTAGTGAACTCCCTTTAACCAGCAACATTTCTTCTAATCAACTGGGAGACAGCAGGTTAAGCACACTTGAATAGGCTCTTTCAGATATCTGCATTCAACTATGAAAGATGAGTCCTTAGAGCCGATTTTAAAGCTGCCAAAATGTGAAGGTCACCTTCCTTAGATGCGAGTCTTACATAACTAGCATTGACTATAAGCATCTGCAAACCTTTATTTCACGTGTCTTTTGTAGACATAAGCCTTTTTATTCATGCTCTCACACGAAACATAACCAGCTTTGAAATGTGACATTTTCACATTTAATACTTGTAGAGTTCAGCCAAAAATGGTAAAGATATATTTTAGGTCCCTTTTTGATCCTCAAAATCAAAACCAGCTGATTCTAAAGGCAAGCGTTCACCTTAAAAATGACATCACTCCACTTTCTCCAAAGCCCACTTAAAAGGAGAAACTAATTTTTTCTCTGGTGCTCTTAGCATTAAATATTTAAGACAACTGCTATAAAGTCACCTCTGTTTGGATAAGTAGGTACAGCACACACTGTGAAAGTCAAAAGATCCAAGTAAAACAGGTGATGGAACAGACACTTGTGGTGACAACTATAAGCCTTCCTGCAACAATGACAAATGTCCTTCAGTGTGCAACTAAATCTTTCATCAAAAGCCAAAACGACTCTGCCTCCCTCCCTTCTGTTTGCTTTGGTATGAATCTGCTTAATCACTGAATAGGCATAGGACGATAACTGGTTTCAAGGTTTACTGCGATTTGGAAAAGGTATATTCTAAAGTATATGTAAAAATTTTAATAATAATAATAATTGTTATTTGATTTAGTTGTTTAGGGCAACAGTATCTTCAGCAGAAAAGGACCATCCCCATTAAGAGCTACTGGCCAGTCCAGGATTCAGGAAACATCTGAACCTTAAAATAAAATAGATTGTATTCAATGGGGATCAAAGTTGTTTTTTACCCAGATATTTAAAAAGAACATATGATAGAGAAGCAATCACAATACCGTGATACTGTGAAAACGTGATATTTTTATCCAAGGTTATCATAGCATCAGAATCCTATATCGGCCCTTGCCTATTACTGAAGGCTTACCTCGTTGAACCTTGTGACGAGGTCTTCAACTGTGTTGTGGTTGTCGTTCTGAGTGGGCATGATGGGGGCCGACAGGGAGGCTTTTAGGTGTGGGTGGCGTTTGTGGCACTCTGGGCTGCCCAGGTCTCGGGTGAGAAAGCTGAGGTAGTCGAGCGGGAAGACGCGGCGGTACAGCTGCTGCTCTTGTTCTGTTAGGATGGTGGCGATTTCCTCTGGAAACTGGATGAGGTGGCGCAGGTCGGCTAGTTCCTTACTGATGCCCGTCACAGCAGATGGCAGGATGCTGGAGTTGGCCATGGAGCTGCACAGCTGCCGTTCTGAGAGAAATTGTGGAGGTTACTGAATAATGCCTGTACATACAAATGTCCCTGTAATAGCCTGTAATAAATATTTTCTGACATTTTTCTCAAAATAACATTGCTGTATGAGCTTCAAATGGTAAAGCACATGTACACATGTGAAACACAGATGAAATGTGTGGTTTTGGAGCATTTTCAAATTGAATTCATGGTAATAAATGTGTACACCTCTGTAAAAAAATGTACATGAAAATGTTCCAAGACCATTCGATTTTTTTATATAAAGTCAAGCACGAAATAATTTATATCCCTGGCAAATTTGGATTTAACGTTTTTGTTCAAATGTAAATAAACGTTTTATTAATTTATTTTTTCATACCGATTGTACATTGTCTTATTATCTTTTGAGAGAAGCCTGTGTCATTTCTGGTCAAAAAAACAAACTTGCTGGTTGAATAAAAGTAACTTTAAGTCAGAGTTTGCCAGGGGTATGAATCATTTCGGACTTGACTGTAAATAAATGTGCTAAGAATTCTAACAAACTTCTTTCATGTTTTCATTATGAAGTATTGCTTATAGAATTATGAGGAAAATAGTGCTTTTAATCCATATGCAATGGCAAAAAATAACTTTGTTGAAAGCTGAAACCTTTTTTTGTGTTTAAACATTACCTCGATGTTACCAAAAGAAACATGACTTTGTAAAAACGGTGATGTGCACATGTATTACATGTCCAGTCTATAGGCTTTTGCAAGTAACTGACAAGTAAAATAGAAAGGTCAGACTACAGGGCTGTACGTGCACAACTGACTACTGGTCTGGCATGCTGAAGTCTTTTTGACAACACTTGTCAGAGCACAAAACGCTTCCAAAACCTCAGTTGTGTAAACATACTGTACCCTGAGCACAGAACAGACAACTAGATTCCTCACCCCACTGCCAAATATCTATAGAACAAGCAACATTTTAGGGCATAATAGGTGCTCCCTGATGCAAAGTTTGTTTAGAAAGGTAGCATGTAAGACTAGGCCTGTCACGATATCTAATTTTTGCTACACAATATCTACTGTAATAAATAATATTATTGTCATTTTAAGATCCATGTTCCTGGATTAACATCTATGTGTGTCCTGGAACAACAATCCAATCATCAGCAAAAGTTTAGGCCTACGGTTAGGTTTATACACTTCTACATGATTGTTATCAAACTATTATTCACATCTGATTTTGGGAATAATTCACAGTTATGGTTGGGTTTAGGGGTAGGGAATAGGTATGGATTACATTTTCGATCAAAAATTATATTCCAGGATCAACAGATGTTAATCCAGGATCGCATCGTACTTGGCAAAATCATGACGGGCGCTCTTTTATGCCACTTATTACATAATGCTAGTATGACAATATAATAGCATAATAATGCAAGTACACTTACAAGGAACACTTTAGATTATTAGTACAATTTAATAATTAGGCTTTAGAATCGGAATGCGAACAAGTATATTCTAAACCAGGGGTGCCCAAACTCGGTCCTGGAGGGCCGGCGTCCTGCAAAGTTTAGTTACAACCCCAATCAGACACACATGGGCTAGCTAATCAAGCTCTTACTAGGCTTTCTAGAAATATCCAAGCAGGTGTGTTCAGGCAAGTTGGAGCTAAAATCTGCAGGACAACGGCCCTCCAGGACCAAGTTTGGGCACCCCTGTTCTAAACAAATAAAATAATGAATGGTTGCACAAAAGTGCAAGGTGACAAGAACTCAAACAAACAAAGTAACATGTTTGACAAGGCCATTTTAGAATTTACAGTGCGCACAAAGGCACAGGTGCCTCAACAGGCCATATCTATATTAACTGTTAGGCACCCACCCACCCAGCATAGTACTGTATTAATATATAGCACAGCATTAATACTGTAGTATTATTTATTATGACATTCAATAATTTTGTAAAAATTAATGATCATTATTTTTCATATAAAAAAAATGCTGTAATATATCACAACACCAAAAATTATTAAGTTCATTTAAACAAATTACACGATAAGTCAATATGTTGACTATTGTGACAGGCCTTTTGAAGAGACCACTTTTTCGCCAAATTCAAACATATTACACGCATCCTTTATAGACAACTGCAGAAAGCACTGCAACAACCTCCTTGGAAAGCTCAAAGCAATACATTTCATGGCACAGAAGAAACACTGATTATAAACTAAATTCATTATATACTTGTCACAGCCATAGTCCTATCACTATACATACACTACAAAGTAATAAACAGCTAAAATACAAATCTAAATCATTTCATAATAATGTGCAAATAATGTTGCCACTAAAGTTAGCTGCCTAAATAGCCGGTAGAAAGTATGCAACGACGTACATTTTGGAACGGAGCCATTAAAGGAAAATTTATTACATTACTTGCCCCTAAAAACGATATTTATAAATTCAATGAACCATTATCACATCAACACATGAATCAATATTCTTTATTGCTGCAGGACAGGGTTGGTGATGATAATGTTCAGTACATCGCAGTGCAAAAGGAGACATAGATAAACCAATCATAATACAATAAAGTGCAGTATTTACACGGTAATTAAAGGGAAGTGGAGAGTACCCGCAAAAGACAAAACAAACAGATTAGATAATGTATACGGTGTGACACTCTGGTCTCATCAGTGCAGTCTAGTAAAAGTGGAAGACGCCATACAGGCGTTGTAGAGACTTGTGAATATCCACAATAACCCATATATTGTGACACTGATGGAGCGTTTCTTAACATGGCCAGACACAGTCGTCCTTCATTAAGTCTCAGTATATTTACATTACATATCTCCACTGTTTCCTCCACTCTGGCCTGAGATTGTGATCAGAAAACGGTTCTGCTGGTATGGCGCTCATAGGCAGGTCAAGCAAAAATAATATAAATACTGTGAATCATGCTTGTCTGGAGAGCATCAGCTGTCAAATGCAGTGTTTGCAGACTCCTTGGGCTCGACGTGCCGCCATGGTGACCGCCGGAACAGGAGGGGCCGTTTCATTTGTGTGTCCATTCTGAGGCCTATACACGGACGGTATGAGCGTGTGTTTCTAGCACATACTAAGACTCACATGTAGTAGCATTGTATATTAAAGTCATATTCATGAAGAGTTTGAAGAGTGCAAATTAATATTACAGTAATATTACTAATCTGCATTTTAACATGCTAAGCTAATGATTGATAAAAATGCATTGGTTAAATAAGCACATACTAAGACTCAAATGTAGTAGCATTGTATCTAAAAGTCATATTCGTGAGAGTTTGAAGAGTGGATTTTAACAGTAGAATGATGCTAAGCTAATGATTGATTAAAACAAATATGCGTGCGCATAATAAAATACATAAATATATAAGTGATCATGTTAAATTCTATTACACTAAACTAGTGAACTGAAGGATAGTAAAAATATTTAAAATAGATTCATTTGTATTTTGGGGTTGTTATATTTAACTCTATTTAACTCGCGCTCATGCTGTACTTGTATGCATTGTGTTTCTAGCACATACGAAGACTCAAATGTAGTAGCATCGTATCAAAGTCATATTCAAGAAGAGTTTAAAGAGTTCTGCATTTTAACATAATGATGCTGTTAATGATTGATAACAAAAAAATCTATGTAAAAACAGAATTGCAACTAAAGAATATGAATGTAAATATGGTGAAATCTTTTGCAGTCCAGCCCAGAAAAGACAAAACATCCCATTGTGGAAACACAAAGTTTACCAAATGCAAGTAAGCCACACGTGTGCATAATAAAATACAGAAATATACAAGTGATCATGTTAAATTGTATTATACTGTATTTTAAATTAGTGGATTGGAGGATAGTGGAAATACTTAAAATAGATTAATTGGTATTTTAGGGTTGTTATATTTAACTCCATTTAACTCTTAATGCATACACGTACAGCATGAGCGTGTGTTTCTAGCACATACTAAGACTCAAATGTAGTAGCATCGTATCTAAAAGTCATATTCGTGAAGAGTTTGAAGAGTGGATTTTATCATTAGAATGATGCTAAGCTAATGATTGATTTAAAAAAAAAGGCAAGAACAGATACTCATTTGCAACAAAAGGATTTATCTATGTAAATACAGTAAATGTAAATTGAATGTAAATAACAATAATAATATTTTGCAGTCCAGTCCAGAAATGCAACTGGGTCAAAGACAAAACATCACATTTTGGATACACAGAAAGTTTACTAAATGCAAATATCGCCATGTGCATAAACAATGCATAAATCAGTAAGTTATCATGTTTAAATGTTTTTATTATGCTGAACTTCAAATTACAATAAAATGGGTGAAACAAGTGGATTGAAGGATAGTGGGACTTGTGGAGCTGCGCATCGGTGGATTTGCTCTTCAGTGTTTGGACTTTCAGCAGAGAAAATTCAACCACACTGAACTGAACTGAACTGAAATTCAACTCTGAAACTGTCAGTCCAGTTTTCTAATTTCAATTTACTAGAACTTCTATGTTAAGTTGACACAATCTACATTGTAAAAGCGCCATAGAAATAAAGATGAATTGAATTGAAAAGTTGAATAGAAAAGTAAACAGATAAAATAAATAGATGAATTAGTATTTCGCTGTTGTTATACTTAACCAGTCTTATGGAACAAAATCAATGCCTGAAGTATTGAAATGAAAAAAATAATACATTGAATTAACAACTGCTTGCATTTTACTTGAATTGCCGGGGTTTGTAATTTTAGGTCCTGAAATTTGACACAGCTGTTAATTTAAGCTGTGAATATTTCTTTAATTCTTTACTTAAATTCAATACTTCATATTCAACTTCTATATTCATCTGAGGAAAAAAGCTAATAGCGGCACAAAAGTTGCATTTAAGATTAATACCAGTCTTGGACATTATAAGTAGGTTAATAAAAGGATCATGAGCAGGCCTAAAATGAGTAAATGATGTTTTGGACAATTTTATTTGCCCTAATGTAACCAAAGCCAGCTGATGATCGCGTAAACCTCTTTCCTCAGATCTCAAGAGGTGATACAGCGAGTCTCCCATGCCAGTATAGCAGGTTCGCCCCTGCTCAGAACGCTGGGGTTATGTGCACGTAAACTGTCTTATGATGTTGCACATTATCTCTATCTTTATTAACCCTATATGCCATACAGGTAACATTTATTATTATTATTTATTGCTAAATTAATTAAACGTAAACTGTTTACGTGCATGTAACCCCATCGTTCCGAGCAGGGGCGAACATGCAATACTGCCATGGGAGACGCTCTACCAGGAGGCGAAATATTGCAAAAAAAAAAATCTAACATACACCTCAGCTGTGTAGTAGCATTTTTAATAACAGGGGTTTTTGATCTTTTAATACCTAGTAAATATGTCTTTTAGAAGTCCACTAGACATGATTTTTAATAAAACACTTAATACACATCATTGAAGATGTACTGTATTATACACACATACCTCACCTTTATGGAAGGACACAATATACTGCAGGTTAACTACTGTTTATATACTGCCCACCCTATACACAACTCCATAACCTTTCTGATTTTGACTAATGTAATGATGTGCCCCTTTTGTCAAGCCGCTTTGGAAGGATAATTATTGTGAAAATTGCGACACAGGAATGTGTGAGGAGCCCAATTTTTCTTTCCTGTACAAATAACCAATTTATAATGTGTAAAATCTGATTTCTGTTTAGTTATATTATTGAATCTTTTCAACCAATTACACTACCATTAATTAATTTACTTACACATTTTTATTCATCATTTGAGTCTAATTTTTGTTATTTGTTTTAATAGCATTTTGCATAATCAGAATTTTAATAATTATTTGCTATTTGCAATTATTATATTATTTGCTTTGCAATTATAATTTGTATCATATTATTAAAATTATTGATCTAAATAAATATTATTTTATTTAATCTAAAGTATTTTTTATTTATTACTTGACAATTATGTATTGATTAAAATTGTAGCTACCATCCTAAGACCTCCTATGACTCCCCTGCAACCCCAGTTTGAAAACACCTGCTTTATGTTGCATAAAAAGGGGCCAATGGTCAGTCACGCAGAGCCCTTATAAGGTGGATTTCAGGCACATCACGCTGTCCCATTCGAATTTCATTAGCCATCACATGCATCTGCCTTGTGTCTTTGCGCATGGCACCTTTTGAAGCAAATGGATTGAAATAAATACATGGCATTAGGCTGTGAATGAGCCCCCCTGATCTTTATGCATGGGCCATTCAGAGCATACAGGAAGCAGCGGTCATTTAATGAACAAGGGCAGAGATCCTGCTATCGAGACGCGCAAGAGCAATGGAGGTGCATTTGCTCATGAAATCGTCCCTGTTGAACGTGCACATATGCTAGAAGTATGAAATAATAGATATAACTGTGATGGATCTAAAAGATTGCTGCAATAAACAAATAGTGAAAACTTTTAGCCCTCATATTATTCATATTTCTAGGCTTGCAAAATGCATTCACAGGCCTACATAAACATGAATATGGAGGAAAAGCAGATACTGTATCTAATGATTTATTAGTTTCGATGTGATGCTCATACAACACATCAACCAGTTTAAGATCAGTCAAGTGCTTGAGGAGAAAGAAGCCTTCATACTGGAGAGGAATAGTCTGGCTTATGCATGTTAGATTTATGACCAGTGAGACTGACTTATAATAACATCCCTCGTATCCCATCTCCAATGGAGAATAAATCATTAATAGTCAGTGCTTCTGCAAAATAACTAGCATGTAACACCCTAGATGCACTCAAAAAATAATAATTTTTGCTGCCTGTTCAAACAATTTTTCTAAAATGAGCTGAAACAACACAATTCTGGCGATTTTTGGGGAAACTTAATTGTTTTATGTTTAATCCACTTAAATTTGTTAAGTTAACTTAATCGATTTGTGGGAGAACATGAATGAATTGTGTGGAACCCAGCTATTTTTACAGTGTGGACAGCAGTGGTGTGAAGTAATGAATTGCAAACATTCAGATTACTGTAATTGAGTAGTTTTTCCCTCATGTACTTTACTAAGTAGTTTAAAAAAGTCTACCCGAGTATATTTGTACAGCTGTATTGATACTTTTACTGCACCATTTTCTTTAATCTGCAGTCATTACTTAGTTTGTTTTTTTCTTGTATACAGTGATTGGCCAGGTAGAATAATCAGTGACGTAATTCCCAACCAATCAAATTGCGGAAGTATTAATATATTAACAGCGTCCAAGAAGATGAAAAATCCTTACATGCAACAACCAAAGGACTACTGAATGGATGCCAACTGTATGTTGACTAAATTTGCAAAATGGCCTTAAACACTATCTAAATGCACTACAGAATGTTACGTTTACTAATACATGCACAGATTGCATGTATTCTATCAGTGCTACACGAGGTTGTTTTGCAGCACCAACTGGTGAAAACTCCTAGCTTGTTTATTACTGAGGGTTCAAAGTGCATAATAAGCATTAACACATCATTGTAGCTAAATGTTTGCTCATTTTTTATAAATATTTATATTTCACAGAAAAAAAAAGTTGATGCATTTACAAGCTAAATCTGTCAGCTTATTTTATATTATTATATTATAATATGTGCTCAAGTTAAATTCTCACATTTTAAATGTATAGTGCTTGAATGGCAAATAATTTAACTTTTTTTATTTTAAATTTGCAGTGTATATGGTGAAATAATCCTCACAGTGTAATTCTCACTACTTTTTACTCATACTTTGAGCAGTATTTAGAAAAGATACTTTTACTCTTGCACTACATTGTTTTGGCAAGTGATGCTACTTTTACTCGAGTATGATTTTCAGTACCCTTTCCAAAACTGGAAATCTATTTAAACCTATTAACACCTTAAAAGCTTGACATTTACATACTTGGACAACTGTATATCACTGAATATCTTCAATTATAAAACATTTAAAATGACGACATTTCAAATTCTCATTTAAATTCTCATTAGAGTTCAGTGTCGCCCTGAGTAAGTGAATAGGACCTCGAATATTAAGGTGATTCAGTCTATTAATAATGTTACTGCTGTATTATGTACATATACTGTGAGCATTTCCTATACCAAAGATTAACAGAGAGATTTGCAGCCTTCGGTCAGGTATATTATGAAAGCAAATGTCCTCGTACTCTTCTGCAACCTCCAGAATAATGCTTGACATCAAGACACAAGAAAAGAAACTAGAAATAGACAGCCATTCAGAATAACCTTGAACACCGCTGAACGCTTCATTTTTGTGTAACAAAGGATTAAAAAGCCTCCAGAATGTCATAACCTAGCAAAACAAAAATCTCTTTTAGTTATTAGATGTACGAAACTAAACACAAATATGAATCAATCTGCAACTTAGTTTAGTATTAAGAGTTGGTTTAGTAGATTTAATTTATGTTCATGCCAGTTTAAAAGGACATTTCACAGTGTATGTGTTTCACAAAGAGCAGAACTGCTCAGAAAACCTACAATAAAAACATTATATTATAATATATATTATGTTTCTGTACTACAGTACATTAAAATACTAAATTTATTCCATTCTTTAACCTGACAATCCCTATTTCCTATGGTTGTTTCAAATCCACATGACTACAGCTTTTGACTACAGCTGTCAACTATATCACCGCAAACAATTTGCAACCTTAATCCAATTCTTACTCATCTGTTTTTTTTTAAAGCATTATAACTAAAATCAATGTCACAACACTAGGGAGATTGTTTGATTTGTTTCCATGTCTCATGCACACACACACACACACACACACACACACACGAACCTTGAGCTGCCAAAGCACAGTACACCGTTAACTCTCTACGCACCAAAAACAAACCACAACACACTAGAGTCCTTGACACCAGAAGATCTCTACGAACCCGTATTGAAAATGACTCCACAAGTGTCAGTGCTATGCCAGACGTTATGTGTGTGTATGTTAAAGTTTGAAGTGTCACTTACTGAGCAGCCTGTAGTCCATCCTCTGCGAGTGGGAGTGTTTCATGGTTGTGGCTGTCTCGCTGACTCCCTGCTTCACACCGCAGCGGCGAGAGGAGCTCAGCCACATTTAAACTCAGCTGCCAGCTCTCTACTACCACAAATCTGACTCGCTGCATATCTCGCTCCTTCACTCACACACACACACACACACACTGTTTGGCCACTCGTACTCCCCTCCCTCCCTCTCTCTCTCTCTCTCTCTCAAACACACACACTTACTCTATTGGCTGCTCCTTCCTGGCAGGTCATGTTACTCATAGATGAAAGAAACACACAGTGTTAAGTGCACGGCGAGGAAATTGAGCGGCCAGACGTGCTCTGATCACCTGCGTGTAGTCTTCGGATAAGAGTCCAATGAGAATTCAACAGGCAAACAAGGACTTTATGATCTAAATTTGGCCATGGGACTTTAGGGATATGCTCGTTTCCATCTTTAACCTTCCCAAGTACATCCTGAGAAAGACTGATCGAAGGACAAGAGCTCATCCAGTGGTTTTATGGGGCATATGCGAGCTCCATTAGGCAGAGATAAAAGCCATCAGGTAGATCCAGGGGTCGCATTTTTTTTATAGCTATTAACGACTGAAATCAATTGCGTCCCTGAGGATCTGTCAAAGTTATGGCTGCATATAAATATTCTATTTGAATATGGAAAGCAGTTTATAAAACTTTAGGATCTGTTGTGCATATCGACTTTTTTCATGTAACAAAAATAGAAGGAACTATGGAATACAGCAATACATACTAGACATACTACTTTTATTTAATAGAACTAAAACGTACCAACTATTAAGTCATTTCAATTGAATTAATTAACTTGATCACTAAATTGTCATCGAATTTGTCCACACAAATCAAGCCTTCTGAATAGATCAGGGCTCCGTGTGACACATTCTGTCACTTTTTTCTGTCAAAGCGAATAAGCATGGTTAAAGTTTGCACTGATATCCCAACTGACGAGTCACATGACACTTGTTGCTTATGAGATACATCATTGTACACACCAAAAGTAATATCAAACGCAGAAAACAGCTAAAACAAGCACTACGACGATCAGGTTACAAGGCTTTTCATATGGTAGAGACAGTAAATTTGGTAAGTGGTTGCAAACCTTTTTTTTAAATACCTAGTTTTTATTGATTTTTTAGGAACATATAACCAGTGGGTTTCCCAGTGATGGGTTGCAGCTGGAAGGGCATCCGCTGTGTAAAACATATGCTGGATAAGTTGGCGGTTCATTCCGCTGTGGCGACCCCAGATTAATAAAGGGACTAAGCCGAAATGAAAATGAATGAATGAATAACTAGTGGGAATAAAACAAACAAAAAAATAATAATATATACATACATATATATGTATATACACAAATACATCCATTCCACACATGTATATCTATATACATACACACATGCATGCATACATACATACAAAAAGTTTCATTAACCTCATCAAGAAAATAAAAAAGTAAACAAATAGAATAAGTATAAAATAAAATATAATAAAAGCTTGCCAAACATATTCTCACAATGATGCATAACCTCTGGAATTATGTAAATGTTAAATTATAGATAATTATATTGTCGTTGTGGAGGAAGCCAGCCATTTACACCATTTCTTTTCAAAGATCTCTATTTGTAATCAAAGTGCATGTGTCATTTTTTCTATTTCCTTAACTGCTGTAAATTTTTTGAACCTTTCATCTTTATTTGGTGAGTCTTCTTTATAAAATTTCCGGGTGAATAGCTTTTTTACTTGTTGCCAATAATAACTTAAATAGATATCTATCCTCCTTTTGCAAACAATTTATATTTAATATATGAGATTAATTTAAACAAATACATTTAAATGTAGTAATGTTATTTGTTTCAGGCCATTTAAATTGTTTGCAATCCACTTACCTTAAAAGAAATTAGTAAATGAAATTAATCATTTTTTCACATTGGCACATTAGCAGAAATGTTGGAAATTTATATTGAATTTTATTGTTATTTTAGTCATCAAAGGTACAATTCTTGCTATTAATAAACCATTAATTATGAATTTGGACTGCTTTAAACTCCTAATTTGCTGCTTATTAATAGTTAAGGTAGTAGTTAGGTTTAAGTATTGGGTAGGATTAGATATGTAGAACAAGATTATATGAATATGTATTTTATAAGTACTAATAAACTTTATAAATGTTAATAATTGGCAGGTAATAAGCCAGTATAGTCAATTGTGAGAACTGGTACTTAAAGTGTTAGTGGGTTTTTTTATGTCTTGGTTAAGACATTTTTGTACCAAATGTCCTTACATTTCTGTTTTTCATAACGAATGTTACTGAAACCAAAGTTAGGCTACTTTATTGATGATTTACAAATGTACAAAAGATACAAAAGGCTGTTTCAATTTTTACAGAAGGAACGACAGAATTTTTACAGACGGTTGTTATTGTTCATGAAAATCAATTTATATTTGGAATTTACAACTCAAACTCCTGCTACTCTCAACTCAAATTGCTACCAAATGTGCATTTCTGAGACAAAACTTACAATATTATGAATATTACTTGTGCAGCGCATCCAAATCAGGTGTGGCATTGGTGTCAAAACTCTCAGATGTTAGTCTGGAGCTCTAATAAGAGTCATTTTACTCACATGGTCTCAAAAACTTGGGCAGTAAAGAAGAGATGTGCAAGCTTTGGTGTTAAAGATACCAAATGCTGTAACAGTTCTTCTGAATATGTGGAAGTGTGAGGGGAAATTTGAGAGCTATAACAAACTGGAACATGAATATCCACTTAATTGGATTACAAAAAAATTGGAATGGACAAAATCTATGGTGGATTTTGGAGTTTGTAAGCATTCAGTCACTGTCTAATTGTATGTAAGGAACCACAATATTTTATAGAAGACCTTTCAATGATATAAATACTACAACATTTTACAGACCACAAGTCACCGAGGTTTAAAACAACCTGAAAATAATCACAACGTTCATTTATTTTAAAGTTCATATGACTGTATAATACAATCTAATGCTATAAGAACATTCAAATAAGTCTCATTTGACAAAGAGGAAGGTTTACAATTTCCTGCACGTGCATCATAACACAAAACACATCCTAAGCATGCCATCCCAAATCTCAGAGCTATATAAATACACTGCAACAGTTTACCAAAACTTGGACCATGCGTAATGCGTCACCTTGAGTGGCAAAGGTCTCAGAGTTTGCATTTCTTCTGAAAGCTCAGAGTCGCCTCACATTCAGCACATATATGAGTGAGCGTGTGTGTGTGTGTGTGTGTGTGTGTGTGTGTGTGTGTGTGTGTGTGTGTGTGTGTGTGTGTTCTCCTGACCTGACCCGGCCAGCGCTATTCCTGTCTATCTCCATTTATCACCACTGAAACGGTGCTGTCGTACTGTTTTTGAGCATCTGCCACACCACTCTTTAGTTTATAATTCTCCTAAAATGAGTGTTCATTTATAATCAAAACCTGCAATTTTTGATGGAGAACTCCACCTGGTTGCTACCAAACAAAAGAGTTTCTGGAGTGAACCTGACCCCCTGTGAATGGGGATAATAAAAGGCTTTGCTGCTGCGTAGACGAGAGATAAATCTTAGAGATGAATCCACTGCTAAAACACGAAAGCCAAAGACTTCAAATAAAACTGAACTCAAAGAGCACATTACTGAAAGAACCACTGCAAACTGGAAAAAGTGTATGCAGTGTCATAATCAATAGACATCTTTAGACATCAATAGACATCTTTATAAAAGCTGTCAATTAACAAATGATTCTTAATTTCATAATAAAATCTCCCCAAATTGTACATTTTTGTTTGATCCTAGACTAAAAGATATTTAAAAACTCTCTGGATCTTCCGCTCTAAGTTTAAGGGTTTTTATTTAAACCATTTAGGCAAGGCAAGGCTGTAAATGTAAAACTTCTCCAAGCTCGGGACTCAGCAGCAAGTCCATTTCTGTTGGCTAGTCATGAAATAAATTGTGTATTTGCTAGGGAAAAGTAATTTTATGTACACAAGTTCAAAAACATTGGTCAAAATTTTCAGGTCATGATTTTTTGTAATAAAGTAATAGTTAAATTCAGCAAAATATTTGATAAAGTTATAATGTATAATGCAAAATGTATGTGTAAAATGTATGTGTATAAAGATAAAAATTTGATAAAGTCAGTAAAGACATTTATGATGGTGTAAATGTATATTTTAATATCAATTAATATTATAATTAGATGTTTTCCTTTCAAATTTTAGGCGGAAGTGACTACAAGCTACAAACTTTAAATGTTTATATTAGTTTTAGATCTTCTAAACACTAATTTTGTCACTGTTTTAAGCGCACTAGCTTATGGATATCTTGAAAAACTAAAAATACTCATACTAACATCTAAAAAAGACAACTTTATTTTAATTTCATGGAACCTTTAAAGCAGAATAAAGTTAGTACAATTTTAAATTGTAATAATATTTCACAATACAATGTTTTACTATATGTATTTTTTGATCAAATAAAGCTTTAATGTAAGAATTGCTTTCCAAAATTATTGAAATACATTGTATTGTGCCTCTGCAAAAAGCAAATATGCAAGAAGCTGATCATTTTACAACTGTAATGTAAATAATGTAAAAATACTGTAAAAAAATGTAAACGTCACAGCAACAATAATGTTGAATAACCCACCCCAAAAAAAGATATACTCCAAAGGATAAATGCATAAAAGGAAGAAAGGAAGGGAAAAAATATATTTCCAAAAATGTATAAATATAAAATACATTAGTGGCCGAATTAGTGGTGCAAGTGACTATGCAGTGTGGCCTGAATTGCCCTTATTGTTGTACATTCTTACTGCTGAACCCTGAAGCTTATTTGTTTTATCCACGTCTGCAGCAAAAAACTGCAGGGAGGATTGAATGTGCAAAATCTACAAGGCTGAAATGTAAACAAAAGCTAGTTGTTTGCATCTGAATGGCCAAAAAACCTATTTCAAAAGGGGGAAAAAAGGGAAAACAAATATCAGGTGCACAACACTGCCATCTCCTAAAATAAACACAAGACATCTGTATGGAGTCAAAAATTAACCACGTGCACCATGGCCACATTGGTTCAATCTGCAAAAACAAAAACATTTCACCGACCGATCCAACAAAACTCGCTGCAGACTGTAACCAATGCTGCTGCCGCAAACAGCTAATAAACCTCAGCACACAACGAAATGTTTGGTGGCACTTAATTCCCAGAACATCTTTACCTCTCGCTATGTTTTTAAAAGGCCAAAAAATGGGGAGAATGTCCAATGAGAGGGGCCAGATCGCATTTTGGCGTCGACGTCCCACAGCTCAAGTGAGAAAAAACAAACTATAATGCTTGTGTATTTAATTATGAGGCCACAAATACCAGGGTCATTGACTCATGGTCCCACACAGACGTCATGTCAACTGGAATTAGTCCAGAGCGCGCTGGAATCACGGAGGATCATTTTACACAGACATGTATCACCAAGGGCTTGAAGGTTACTCTGCAAATGGATGAGCGCCAGGTGATAAGCTAACGCAGCCAGAATCAAATTAAAGAGACAGCGCTGTCTGACTTTTAGCAAATCAAAGCAGGCGTTTGAAGTGCGCTGTTAGAAGGGGTCGGCGAGCGGAGAGAAAGAGGCGAGGGGTGAGGAAGTCAAAGGCAGACGCCCTTCTCCCCCGTGTTGCTCACGTTACACAGTCCTGGCGGAGGAGAAATGATCTTCATTAGTTCATAACCTGCTTCTGCGGCGCCTGGAAGAGGCCTCCTAATAAATCATCTTCCAGCAAACAAAACTGCTGTGTTCTCTTTGGAGTGAAAGACTAACACAGTACGTTTACATGAACACCAATACTCCGATTTTAGTATGATTAAGGAAATACTCTGATTAAGAGTATACCATGGAAACAGCTATTTTTGATTACCTTAATCTGATTAAGTCATAATCAAACTATACAGAGATTGAATGAAGACATGTGGAGTATTCCTGTTTAAGTGGCATTTTTGAAGTGCAGTACAGACATGTAAACGCCTTAATCAAATTATTACTGTTTTGTAGTACTTTGTGACATTTTGCGACAGGACACACACACAGGGCAGTTGTCAGGCGTGGAAACCAGCGTAAAATGGTCATGTAGTGACATTAAACGAACTGTACTGTAACATGTAAAACAGGAACATGAAAGGAACATTCAAAAAGCAACTCATGTAAACAGCTTAATCATATTATTGTCTAATTCAGATTAAGGCAAATAATTAGATTACTGATGTCCATGTAAACGTTGTCAATGTGAACACTTAAAAGAAACCATATTCAATTATTATGCTAATAGTGACACTAAAAGTCTATAATTGTGCTGGTTGTTAGAAAAGTTTAACTAATTCCCTATGAAATACTTTATATTTTTCCTAAAGAGCCATTTTATTTTGTTTTCTTCATGTTTTACATTTCGAAACAATTTTTGCTATCTATAATTTTGTATATTCAAGACAGAAATCATAACCAAATCACAATTTCACAACATTTACATGTATCCATGTAGCAAAGCATCACTTTCAACACAAAACATCCATCAGAATGAGAAGAAAGCCATTGTGAGGAGATGAAAAATATCGGCTCTTCCAGAAACCCAAGTCAACGCTGAAGGGCTCATTGTGGGAAAACAAAGTTAGAGATCTCTAGGGAGTCCTTTTCACATTCCAATCAAACCAAATCTACACGAAGACAATGAAGATTCACAGAGAAAAACAGCCTCTGTGCTATAGAAAAAGATCCTTTTCAACCTGGATAGAAAGTTCTGTTCTGCTTTGGCTGAGTTGTGTAGCTTTCAGTTAATTTCAGCCTTAGACCACAATCATCATTTGGGAAGAACAACTGTTTCCACGAATTGACAGGTTAAGTTTCATAATGCTGAAAAGCGCTCAAGATGAGCTTCAATGCTGGTTCTGGGAATATGTAGTAAGTAAATACAATATTCATGGGCAACTACAGTGCATATTCCTTGGAACTACAGTATGTGCATAAAATATTCTTCTGTGTTGGGATGGACTCCCATGATGTTTTATACACACTGTTTAATTTGTTAATAATAGTGATTACATGTCTGCATATTTGCATTCCCTTCCACAGACAACAGTGTACTACTTGTAACTAGTTTGCCATTAAATTAGTCTATACAATGCGAAAGATGCCATTTCTCTTTGTTTCATCTAATGCACATTTATAATTTATACTACCAATTTGTTGCATGTGAATATATTTGCAAAATGTATTTATGTGTACTGTGTATATTTTTGTTCATATAGATATACACACACAAAAAAGTATACTCTTTCTGTGTGCAACCTACGCCTTGATATCACCATTTATTCATTAGCAAAAGATCAGCAAAACACATTAAGTTTGTCATGTAGTGACGAAACTACAGATCGAACTTTACCATTTGTGTATTCCTGCCATTGGACAGTTCATACGGCACAGTCCTTTCCTCTGTTTGTCATTTCACAGAATTGTATGCAAGATACATTTTTTCGACTCCAAGTTTTATTAAAAGCTTATCTTGCCAATGTTGCATTCCTTCATTAAATGTAAAAGCAGCAGTAAGACAGAAAAGTGGTGCGTTTCTTTACCTTTCAGCATTGCTCGTCCTGTGGAGCCAACAGTGAAGCTGGGCAGGGAACTGCGGGCCCCGACAGCAGCTGTGGCATCCAGCAGGGCCCCGCTCAGATGAGCTGCAATGCTGGTTCTCGGAGGACAAGCTCGAAATCTAATCTGCGATGGGGAGACCGGCGGCCATGACACCGCCTGGGCCAGCAGCTTCCTGGATCTGTGCAGGAGACTGACTTCAGGACTCAAAGTAGGAGCAGCATGATCAATCTGTAGAGAACAGAAACAGTAGGAAACCATGTTAGCTTTTGTTTTTGTGATGCAGATCGACTAAGCATCATTTTTGCATCAACTAAACAAAAAATGTGATCACAAAGATGACCAAAACACAGTATTTTGAATGTCAGGCCACAAAAGGAAAACACAAAACACCACACGTCTGTGCACAGTCCAGCAGCTCACCATTGCTGTTTTGGTGGTCAAGTATTGGCATATGCCTATAGACTGAACATGAAAATACAAATGTGGATGACGTTGCAGTCATAAATTCTTGTTTTTGTAGTTTAAATGGAAGTCATAATTTATTTATTTTTTATAATTGATTTATTGTTATTTGCTTTTTACTATTTAAAATCAAACTCAAAACTGTTTCTGTGCTTAAATAAATGGCTAAAGCACATAAAACATTTGAGATTTCAGTTGAAACGACACCATGTAATAGTAAAAAAAAAAAATGTAAAAGCTCCCTTTAAACAATATTTGAAGCCCCTATTATACAGTAGCTGATATTAACTCTATTTACTCTGCTGAACTGTACTGTCATAATAATAAACATGTTTAAAGGATAGTGACAAAGTATGTGTTTCCAAAACAGTATTATTTATAAATGACAATTAATGAGTAGTTTGTTGCTGCACAATCCCTAAATGGAGTTTTAAAGATGTCATCAAATGATTCTTCTTCTAAATATGCCTTTTTTGGTACATAAACTATTGTTACATTGAATAACATTTTAGTAAATGTCTTCTGTAAATAATGGCAAAAATATAGTTCAACGTGTTGCAGAGAAATAAAGGACACATTCTAATCTACAGGAAAAACTAATTAAAGCTGACTCATACTTTCACAATTTAAATAAAAATAAATGAATTTTAAAAATCATCTTTTATTTTACAAAAAAATTATTATCATTAATGTGCAAATGTATTATAACAATGTTTCTAAATAATATTTTATAGTCATATTGAAAATATATATGTTTTCTCCAGATATACAGTAGCGCAGCATTACCCTCCAGTGATGTAATCGCCATCAGTGTGAACAACCCAATGACCCAACAGCAGGATCCTTAATACGATGATAACAACAGGAAGTTATTAGAGTCAAAAAAAGGAAATCTCTAAATCTCCTCTAAACTTCTAACAGCTTAATGTTCCACCCTATACAAGCCGAAATGGAGAGCGACAATCCCAGGTCTTCCCATCAAACTTATCCTGATTGAGAGAGCCATTTGACTTCTATCTTTGAGCTTGTGCACATCACCTCTCGCAGCGTTGAGCAGCCATTATTTCACAATTACTGAAGGCAGACTGCATTTCTGCCTGCTGCTTCCAGGAAACTCATTACAGCGGTTGTCTGTGCCCTTCCTGTGAAACGATTGACCCAGCTTTTTGCCACCTTTCTCCCCAAACGGCGCTGCCTCTGATGATTATTAAACCTCTCTCATTGGATAAATGGATTCAGCAGCGGTGCTGTGTGATGTAGGTGACTGCCAGGCGCTCTGAGCTAAAGAAAAGCAGCTGTAATGTGAGGACCATAATAGGACCTTTCACTTACAGTGAGTTGTGTTGATAATGTAAAAGTAAATCCAGAAAGAAGTCGCGTCCTCGAACCAGTTTCTTAATAAAGAAAAATAAACTCTGCAATATTCAGTATCAATATATTGTGATGGTGAACATGCATAGCTAATTACTGTGATTTATGAGTTATTACTTATACACTGCAAAAAATGCCTTTCTTACTTAGATTTTTGGTCTTGTTTCTAGTCCAAATATCTAAAAACATCTTTTTAAAAAAGCCTTTTCTAGACAAGCAAAGCAAATTGTCTTGTTTTAAGAAATAATATGGCAAAATGAAGTGAGTTGTTCCTTAAAACAAGCAAAATAATTTACCAATGGGCAAAATAACTTTGTTTTTCCTTTTGACATAAGATTATTTAGCTTGTTTTAAGGAAAAATAGAATGGCATATTTATTTAAAAGACGATATGTTTTGCTTTTCTAGAAAATGCTTTTTAGATATTTTACATATTTTGAGTATAAAAACAAGACAAAAAAAATCTAAGGAAGAAAAGCTATTTTTTGCAGTGTACCTTTAAAGGTGCTGTATGTAAGTTTGACTCTTCAAAAGCATAAACTTACCATAATATGTTTGCAGATATTTAAGAAACATGCAAAGTGAACATTCTTGTTTATCTGAAAAACAATGCTGAAATCAGCTATTCAGCTTTGAATATGTGTTTTCTGTGCCGGAGAGCTATCTTTGTGTTGGTTTTTTTAACCTGCCCAATGCCAGTTTAGCCAATTATATTTCAGCACCCTTCATAGAAAATGCATATTTCATTCATTTATTCAGAAAGGCTCTGAAAGCGTGTGTCTTTGACTGAAATGCGACCTCCGGTGGACAGTAGTAGACTCCGAAATAAGACGCAGATTCAGAGTTCCACATGAGGTTATTAATTAGCAAACAATATAAATATTATGAAGGTAAACATTAGGTGAGTAGGTTACATTAAGCCCGTGTCCTAAGAACACGCTACGTGATGATTCACAGTGATAAGCAATTTGGCTGTTTGCACCAGACGAAACGTGGCAGAAATTGAAATAGAGCCATTCAGAAGCACAGAATATGCACTCACTCATGAAATGGTAAGGTTTATAATCTAATTAATACATATTAAACCTCTTTAACATTATTAAATGTACATGCTGAATCGCTGATATGTGTTGGCTTGCATTATTTCACAGTTCTAAAGTTCAATTTCAAACGGTTTAGTTTACTGTCAAGATCTGAGGTGAACTCTCTGCTGCTGCTTTCAGTAGTATGGCAATAAATGTCATGTAAATGGCATTCAAACTCACATTGTTAGCATTTAACACTGAATAAAGCATATGAGGTGTACCTGAGGTGATCATTGTCAGTTTCCTGATGTTTAGCGTTTGTTTTGATCCAGGAATGCAATACCAAGTTCAACCACTGGGTGTCAAACTTACATACAGCACCTTTAAGGGGGGCTAAAAAAATAAATGTGTACATTGTTGTATTAGTGGCGTTCATCAAAGCACCAAATGCTTAAAGAATTAAAAGGACATTTATTTTCAAACAAACATTTTCACATGTTAATCTTGACTATGACATGCATAAGTAATTGACTGAAAATGTTCTGATCCTCTGTAGGCCTATTGTTCATTAACACTATACATTAAGGCTATGTGTAAAACGTTTTTAATCTTACACTGTTAATTTCTTAGCTTATGTTTAACGCCTTAAAATTTATGTCATAAGGGCTTTAATGGAACAAATAAACAGTAAAGCTATAGTCTTTAAAGCTAGCATTAACATAAAAATCTCTGAAACAAATGTAGCTATTTCTTGCTACTAAAGTTAATGCATTAACTAGTGTTTACTAATGAGACCTTATATATTGGGACAGCTGTGGTCTTGTGGTTAGAGAGTTGGACTTGTGATCTAAAAGTCACAGGGTCGGGTCGGGTCGAGTGTGTGTTCACGTTGTGTGTCCGTGAGTCACATAAATGCTAAATGCTAAGTGGCATTTGTGGAAGAGCTGAAATCTGTTCACGAGTCAACTGATTCAAAACAATCATCAAGAGGGAGTCTCCAGGAAACAATTCACTGAATTTACAAGTGACTGGGGTATGTTTTGATAAACTAAACAATGTTAAAATGAAGTAAATGAATGTTTATGCATTTTCACTGCTGAAGAACATAATAGATATATACTGTATGGTTACGTGCTGTAACATTCTTCTTAAATTGCACATTTCTAACTTTCTAACTTTAAGTTGCACACATTTTTTATTCAGTTTTGTAAAATACTACAGGGTAGATGCCATATTTTGTCATTTTCACTTTTTTTGCACTTAAATCATCTTGAATTACACTATTAATATGCTTCTCAGGGTATGACAAGTTTTGCTTTGATTAACATTCATCAATGAGTCTTTTTAGTTTTAGTAATTAAGTACATTAAAAAAAGAGCTTTTATACTTGTATATTTTATTAGGGTATCTGTACTTTAAGTGTGCTTTATTAATCTTTTCTTCAATTAAAGTAATCTGAAACTTTTTGCGCTGAACATTTATGTACAATAAAGTAAAAATGTTATACTTTTTTGCAGCTTGTCGATACCATGAAAGTACTGTACTGTATATAATGATAAAAGCTTTAGCAATTACTGGCAATCAATAATTTAATCATTTAAGATTTTATAGCAAAAAGAAAACTTTACACGGTGGCTTAGTGATTGGCACTGTCGCCTCACAGCAAGAAGGTCGCTGGTTTGAGTTCCGGCTGGGCCAGTTGGCATTTCTGTGTGGAGTTTGCATGTTCTGCCCGTGTTGGTGTGGGTTTCCTCCGGGTGCTCCGGTTTCCCCCACTGTCCAAAGACATGCGCTATAAGTGAAAATTGCTAGTGTATGTGTGTGAATGAGTGTGTATGGATGTTTCCCAGTACTGGGTTACAGCTGGAAGGGCATCTGCTATGTAAAACATATGCTGGAAAAGTTGAAGGTTCATTCCGCTGTGGCGACCCTTGATGAATAAAGGGACTAAGCCAAAGAAAAATGAATGGATGAAAAATCTACACCCCCATATCTAATTGTTATGTATTATTATTTGAAGTTAATATATAGTTATTCCATTTAAAATCCATCAGGCAATTTGTAGAAACAATGACACATATGATGCTGTTCTTTTGAAAGTGCTATTCGTCAGAGAATCCTAAAAAAGCCACTTATTATAAACAATAACATGATAAAAGCCCTAGAAAAAGTAATCAGCAGATGCAGTGTTTCAAGGGCGAGGTGTGTAACATCTCTAATTAGACACACAGAGGGTTTCGCTTTCCATGGAGGATAAAGGAGCTTATTGCCACAGCAACCAGGATGAAAGATTCTTCATAGTGCTTACTTAGCAAGTCAATAGCTGCGTTTCTAATTTTTCTCACTTCAAACAAAGAGAGACATCAACTACAAACAAAAAATTTAATCAAGACAAGGACTTGCGTAATGAGGCAATGCTCCTTTGAAACTGACAGGAACTGTGTTTATGGGGTTTTCTTAATCAGGAAAATGAATCCGGGTTTAGTGTTCTCACGGAAAGTACGTCATCATCGTGTGTCTGAATGGCAAAGACATTTGAGTTGCTGCCGAACAATTACATGATCTCAAAACATTTAATGTCACTTTGATTAGTCATTACATGAGTCAATGTTATTTAAAGGCCAGATGCACTCTTAAAAACAAAGGTTCGAAACAGGCATTGGTCCCACGCTGTAAAAAATGTCAGTGATTTGACAGTGGCACACACACACACACACACACACACACACACACACACACACACACACAAAATGTGCAACCTGCTTAACAGTAAGTTTCATTAATATGTATGGTGGTGAATAACTGTACATTTACTTTTTCAGAATTCCCTGCATGACATTGTTTTTTTGATGACATTACTATAATGTTTTTAGCTTTTTTTCACCTCTGTGATGTACATTAGAGTTTTTTCATTCATTCATTCATTTCCTTTCGGCTTAGTCCCTTTATTATTCTGGGGTCGCCACAGCGGAATGAACCGCCAACTTATCCAGCATATGTTTTACACAGCGGATGCCCTTCCAGCTGCAACCCATCACTGGGAAACATCCACACACACTCATTCACACATACACTATGGACAATTTAGCCTACCCAATTCACCTATAGCGCATGTCTTCAGACTTGTGGGGGAAACCGGAGCACCCTGAGGAAACCCACAGCAACACGGGGAGAACATGCAAACTCTACACAGAAACGCCAACTGACCCAGCCGAGGCTCGAAGCAGCGACCTTCTTGCTGTGAGGCGATTGTGCTACCCAATGCGCGGCCATTAGAGTTTTTTGCTGCATCTAATTTCAATAATTAATGTTTACTGCATTACTTAAGTTTCATTTGTGTTATCATAATGGTTTGCTAACAGTTGTGTGTATGAGTGCCTTTTGAATATTAGTGCGTTTCTCTGCTGTGTTCATTATATGAATTTCTCATCACCACATGTTTTGATGGTGTTTTTGCCTGAGTAACAAACGTACATCGGACTTAGTCGGTGTAGTGTCATAGCTGGGGGCAATGAGTTTAGGCACAGTGATGCAGTACAAAGACTTCTAGAGTCACCATCACCAAACAAACTAAATGTGGGACAATTACCAAGTTTGTAAGTGATATGGGACATTACCAACACTAAACCATAACCTTAAACTGTGTCTAACTTCATAAAAATATTTGTATTGTCAGATCGTATGTGTTCCTTTGGACCCTTCCAGAAAACAATTATTGCAACACAATGTCTTTATTTACATGTAATTTAAATTCAGGGAATGACTGCTCCACATTTTAGACAGCAGTTTGTCAAATAGGTGAAACAAACTACACCATCAAAGAATAAAGGGCTCACATAAAAGACAAGAACGCATGTACATATTCATAATACAATTAAAGCAAAATTATGTAAGATATTTTCACAATGCGATGTCTAAACCAAAATGCTGCGCTTTACAATGCAAAGCAGAGCGAGTGATCACCCTACCAGCTCCATATGTTTATTTGGCAGAATATAACACTGACGACTAAGTCTATGCCTACATGTTAGTACTCCATTGGTGTAATAACACTAAGTTAATTAAATACGGTAGTATACAATAAAATAGTGATTTATAATATGGATGCTTCAACCGTATTTGAAACGCAAAAAAAATACAGCTGCCATTTTTTTACCGTAAATCTTTTGGATTTTTTTTTTATTTTTAAGTGTATGATGAATTTTCACATTCAGCGTTTTCAGTGCACACAGAGTTAAGGTGTTTAAAGGATCTTTCGATTATTAAAATGTTCATTGATTATTAATGACGATGATTATTAAACGTTTATTTTTAGAGCCATACTCTGAAAGGATCCTTGAAGACCCCGGAATGGTTCTTCAATGGCATTGCTGCAAAAGCAATTTTTAAACCATTATTTTTAAGTGTGTAACCAATGAGATCACATGCACATTTCATCTGAGTCTTATTTACAGACTTTACTTTAATAGTCTATGAAATACTTTGTTAACCGCATCTTTTGCACAACACATTTTTACAATGTCTAAATCTTTTTAGACACAGAGAGTCTGCATTCATTTGCAATACTTCAACGATCTAGCATCATTAATCATTAACATATTGCCATTTGCGTCACAGGCTATATAAATACACTCATAATGTGAGTGAAATAATACTGTACTAAGGCTGTTATCCTCCAGTGATGGATAAACTGTGCAAACACGCAGGACGCTGGAGTAATGCACCTGTAAAATGGGCCTCATTGTTTCTCAATGTTAAACTACAGTCCTAAGCAAACGTCTCCTTATCTGAAAAATGATCATGCAGAATTGGCAGTCCTCAGAAGCTCCTCCCTGAGCTCTGGAGCCGTGGCCCGTTGTAATTACTCTTTAATGGGATGCTTTTCCTGCTCTGCTCATGATAAAAGCAAAGTCTGCCTTTGTGAGATCCTAAACTGGACCTTTAGGGACTATAATCTGCACGTTCACCAACCGCCTCAGACTAACACTCTCTTTTTAATTTTCGTTTAGTTTTGGCACGAATGCAAACTAGTATATAACATATTTGGAGAAAATCTGAATGGCGGCTAACACTTTGAAACACACTCAGCTCTTTGTTTTGAATAATAAGTGGATTCTGACTGATTTGAACACCTCTGACTGGCCGTTGCATTCAAGAAATCAACAGATGCGTCTTTCATTGGCTGTGTTGGGGACAGATACTTTTAAAAGTAATATATTACAATCCTGCACTGCTTATTTTAAAAAGTAACTTTTTAAGAAAAGCAATGTGTATGTAACTTTTATGGGGTTTTTTTCCATCTGGACTGGGCTTGCTTGTTCATAATTAGGGGAACAAGTCACTTACGGCTGTGTTGCCCCAGAAATTGAAGCCAAGTAGATTTTATATTGTTATTTATTTATCATATTGTCAGTTCTGTGCTGCATTCTCCTCACTGTTCATAGATTTTTGTCGTTTAGATTATGGATAAGCCTAATGCATTTCGATTCACCAGCATAAAGTTTGAGAGTCACAAATTTCTCTGAAGTTATGTCACTGATATAAACGTAAAAGCTCAATGACTATAAAATCATATGTAAAATCCCTATTTCCTCCCTATTTTCCATAAAGTCCATTTGTTAGTGAAATAGTTCCTTTTACCTTTTTCAATTGTTATTTGTCATTACATGGTGAAATTTGATTAAACGTCAAAAATCTAAAAGGCCGTTGTCTTATACTCGTTTAATTTAAGAAGATTTCCGTATCTCGTCTAATTACTTAACTGATGATTAAAACTAACCCTAACTTCAACTCTTATTAGAAAAAGGGGGTGGGGGCTGCAAATTAGACAAACATATTGGCCAAAAAAACAATTGTCATCATATATTGGCCACATATCAAAATTGGCAGGAGAAAAAAAACATATCAATCAACCTAAATTCATAAGAATACAAAAAATACTTTGGTTTTGACAAATGTATGGTCCTTTTACATCAAATTTGACATGTAAAGAGTATAATTGTTAGACTGAAAAAGCTAATTCAGATACAGCTGAGCTCAAACTTTTTGGCTGTGCTGCCGAATACAATGAAGAACACAATGCTTGAATAGAAGCAAGTGCAAAACTCTTCAGCAATGAATACTCAGAGTTTCTATTTCACCGTTTCTATTGATTTTAAGAGATACTGAATCTATTTTTGTTTAAACAAGAGTAAAGAATACAGTAAAAAAAAAAGAAGAAGAGTAAAAAAGTTCACATTTAAGTTAGAAGTACAGTAAGTACATTAATCCTGTTTATGCATCATACTCAGCACAATTTGCACTTACTCCTGATTTCTCCCTACACAGGGACAGGAGAGCTGTTGGTCAATACTTGGGAAAACAAAATAACTGCTGCTAAAAGTAATACATAAATAACCTATTATTAGAATAATAATTAAAGAATGATTATTGAAAAATTAAAACAATTAAAGATAATTTAAGCAGTAATGCATTAACATTGACGCTATAAAGGATGTTGTATAAGGAAAGTCCAGACACTCACCAAGAGCACAAACACAAATAAACACTAAATCAGAGATGGCCAAAGCAGGGCCCGCGGGCCAAAGTTGGCCCATTGTAACTTTTCACTTGGCCCACCATTCTCACTCTCTTTTCAGATAGAATGATGGAGAGGGTTGGGGCGAGTGCCTTTATCAGAGATCGTCATCTCTAATTTGACGTGACCTTTTTTTTAATTTGTTTTATTGCTGAGCTACAAAAAAAGCAAACTGAGATTAAAGGTTTCAATTAGATGATGTAAATGAATCTGATTTTATAAAATGTAAATACTCTCACTCGACTATGCAGAAGACATGGGCGAGCAAATCAAGGAAAAAACTAGAGGAACTCCATTCGGTTATGAATGAGATTGTTTTTGTTTTTACTGTAATATTCATTTATTCCTTTTCATTTCGACTTAGTCCCTTTATTAATCTGGGTTTGCCACAGCGGAATGAACCGCCTACTGTAATATGCTCTTTATAAAAATGTAAAAAGATTATCCTTTATTAGCTAATATAAAGCAACGTTTTCAAGTTATTTTTAAATATTACTAAATGAACTAGTAAATTACCCATGGCAACTAGATTTACCTTCGGCACACTAGCCTCAATCAAGTTTGGTTTTTGGCCCGTCATAAGAAAACGTTTGGGCACTAAATCATTTAATCAAAGCTGTTTCGCCAGTAACTTACTAGTACATTTTCAACTGCAGGTGTTTTGATTTCATAAGAAACATCCACAAAGACACTTTTAGAGATTGGAAAGCTTCTATGAACATTAACAGGTTCCATTATGAACCATTTCTCCATTTATTTCGATTTGGTTGTTGTTGATAGACATTTGTTTCCAATGCTTCAGTTGTGCCGAGTGCCACAGTACTGTGAAACGTGTTTGGCTATTGAAATTCTTTCTAAGTGCAGTATGACATGTTTCTCAATCCTTTCACTGAAACAAATGCTTGCATGCTGACCCTCTCTCTCTCTCTCTCTCTCTCTCTCTCGCTCGCTGGCATGTCCCAGGATGACCAGAGCTCCAGCAGGTGGATGATTCACCTCTAACTGCCCCGTGGAGACAGAGGCGCTGACAGTCTCTGGGCAGAACTGAGCTTTCGGTTTTTGTAACTTGCATAACATGTAATTTGAACTGGCTACAGACAAACCATGAATGTGTCAAATACAGTTGTATTATTATCATGTTAATCAAGACCAAGCACTACTTTAGATGGATAAATATTTAGATAAATGTTTTTACTTTTATAACATATATTCATATTTGTATTGGCTTTTACTTTTTATATTTTTTTATTTTCGCTAAAACGTTGTAGTGATTTATTTATAGTGATTATTTTTGTATTCATTTTTATTTCAGCCTTGTCAGATTGGTAAAAAAGAGGAAGAAAGAAAGAAACCTGTCTAACACATTGCATTGCTGAGCATTCTAGCAGCACCTTTACATGGTTTTGCATAAAGCTAATATTTTAACATTGTAGCATATTTTGGTAATCTAAATGAACAAAGCTAGCATGTTTAACATCTTTTTAATGTAGATAACACAGGTCATGTTGCTAGCATGAATTCACCCATTGCTACTGTGTTTTTAAAATAACGTTAGCATGTTTTCACACTATGCAAACATAAATTAACACATCACTTCCTAACTCATGTCTAACATGTATTAGCTGTTGTTAGCATTATTTATCATGTTCACACATTGTTTGACAGAAGGTCAGAAGCAGTAGTAAAAGTGTATGCTAGTTGGCTTCAACCAAAACATAACTAACTTAAAATGTCATGTTAAAAGTTTCTGCATTTCATTTCTGCTATTGTTTGTTTATGCCATTTATTATTTAATTTTATATAAGTAACAACACTGTCTATATGATTTTACAATCACGGCTGGAAGGTTATCCACTGCATAAAAACATATGCCAGAATAATTGGCAGTTCATTCTGCTGTGGCGACCCCTGATGAATCAGGGACTAAGCCAAAGGATAGTAAGTGAATGAGTGTTTTTAGAATTCATTTCAGTTAACTATAAAAATCATACCTGGACATAGATGAAATAAATGTAAATGTTTGATATTACATCATGAATATGTAATTCATACATTCATTCATTTTTCTTCATCTTAGTCCCTTATTTTTCAGGGGTCGCCACAGCGGATTGAACCACCAACTATTCTAGCATTTGTTTTACACAGCGGATGCCCTTCCTGCCGCAACGGGAAACACCCATACACTCCCCCATTCACACTCGAACCAATTTTGTTTACCCACTTCATTTATAACGCATGTGTTTGGACTGTGGGGGGCACCGGAGCACCCGGAGGAAACCCACACCAACACAGCCGAGACTCGAACCAGCGACCTTCTTGCTGTGTGGCGACAGTGCCAACCACCGCTCTATGTAATTCAAAGCCTTTTACATTTCTAACCTGTTTTTAGGTTTTGTTCAGCACTTTGGTGAGTGCAAAACTGAATGAAATATGCTTTACAAGTAAACTTTAATTTATGAGGACCATCGTTCTGGACTCTGGATAATCCAGCACTTTAAGAGTGAGTCACTGGTTGAACGTCCCGCACAAGGGCTGAAACTCAAGCTGAGGGTCAGTGTGTCTCAGAGGCCACAGACACACACAGAAACGGCCTGCATATCTGGAGAATGAATGACTGACACACAGCAGCTGAGTACAGTAATCAGCACATCCAGTCCCCACATGCCAAACTGAAGGGTCCACAACAACCACATTAAATATATTGCATAATGTTCTCAATTTACATTAACCTTACAAATCAAAGCTATTTCCACCTCAAAAAATAAGTGTTATTATCCGCTTGTTAAGTGTGACGTCACGCAAAGCGCCTTACGGGTGCTCTATCAAGCTGTATGGGGAGACTCATCAAATGGTAATAATAAACATTTACAAATCGATGTAATACTTTCGAAAATCACGATCGCAATATATATACCCATGACTAATTTCAGATGGCCAGAAAGTGATAAATTTTTTATAAATTGTAACAATTTTGGAATTTGTGATGTCTAGAGGCTGATGTGTACACTATGATTTTATATACAATTCACTTTAACATGTGATAGGACTAAAAAATGGCCATAAACTAATATTTTCTCAATTCAAATGAGTAGCGGCTTGGACCCGGAACCAGTATTCCATACGTCACCGATACGTCACGACTTAACAAGCGGATAATTCTCAGTTTTGATATACATCTCAAAAATAGCATTTCTCACAAATGGACAATCTTCATGTGTGATAATATGACCTCTTCATCCTCTTGCTTTTAGTGTTATATCACAAAATTATTTTTATAAATCTCACAATTGTGGCCATTCCTTAGTTTAAACTTCTCAAACAGGCTTCTATATTTACACAACAATGTAAACAAAATAATGAAAAGTACCATAAAACAACAACAGACTGATAATATGTTACTAGGCCTGTGAATCTTTGGGTAGATAGCAAATCGATTCGATTCAAGAATGATTTTTGTCAATTCTGAACGATTCAATTCGACAAAACTCGATTTTCACAGCTTGTTTCTATTATTTCAAGAAAGATGTTCTCTAGTTCTGTGAACATTCTCTGCATTTAAATCCTGTAAATTACGCATGTAATGTTATCTAATGTTAATATATTGTTCCAGCCGAGATGTCGCAGAAATAACAGAAACTTTAGCATCGTCGTCGTCAGGACAAAATCTTTTTTTTAATGGAAAATATACCTTTTTTGCGCAGCACGTCATGTTGTGTGCTATTAGGACACAATGTAATATATGTAGCAACTGAGGAGGTCTAGTGTAAAGAAATAATATAAGTAATGATGACAATAATCATTAAAGGATGCTGCTAAAGTTTGATGTATTATTTCCTAACTGCAACGGGCTAGCCAATCCGTCCATTTGTTTAGTGAAATCTGAAGTTGCCCTCTATGGTGTTGCGGTTATCTGAAACACAACAAACAGGTTCGAGCGTTAGTGACGTAATCCGCCGCTCCACTATAGTAAAGGCACAGCTGACTACGCATACGCAAGTAATGTAAGATCGGAAATATTTTTGACATTATGCGTCGTCATATAATCGAGAATTGTTCATGTCTTGTACAGTACATGAAATCGATTATTGACAAACAATTCGCAATCCAAAATACAAATTCAAAATCGATGCATATGGATCGGCGGGATTTGTAATCGATGCATCAAGAAAGGAATGAATTGTTACACCCCTATATGTTACAATAATAGTAGTCATTATAAACAGTCCTTTTATGGAAAGGCTACAAATATCCTTTTATACCCAGAGAGAGAGAAGAAGAGAAAAACAAACCAAAATACAAAAATAAATACAAAACTAGAAATGTGTTTAAAATCATATTGAACCATCGAATTTACAAACTTAAAAAGCATCTCTTCAAGCTAATTGTTGTTATGGCATAGATTAGGACTAGAAATATTCAAGGACAAGCTGCTGTCTCCTTTCACCCCATCTAAAATCGTATAATTCAGCTGACTGAACATTTGATTAGCATGATAAAGCAGAATTTGCACATTAATTGAGTCCTCATGACTTGCTGTATTCGCTCTGTAAAAAGCCCATGACAACACAGCCCGCCTGACACGCATCTACTCAGTGCATTTACTGCCCGGCCCGTCATATCCCGAATCTCCAGCACTAATGAAGCGCAAACTGTCAGCGTACTGTAGCTTTTGACTGGAAATGGGTTTGACTTATTCAGTCTGGGGAATAATGACTCAGCACGGATCCTCTGTTGATACGAGTGACCTGAGGATCCTTCTAGAGAGATCATGGATTTATGCAGCTGTCACAGACCGGCTAGGTGAAGAGGTTTAACTCCAGTGAGTCTGGAGGACAAGCAGGGTGGTCTCGGGTTACAGTCAAGAGGAGCCAAATCAGGACCAGAGCTGAACGTAGATGGGAGCGTCTATTGGGAGATATGACACACAAGGATAGGTTTTTCAGTTGAAATAATGTCGATAATGCTTTCTAAGATTTTTATAATTATTATAATCTTTTGTGTGCATCTCTCAGTTGGGTAGATTTGTCTTCAAGATGAATATTTCAGTTTAAACATAACTGCATCCATATTCATAATTGCAAGGGGAAACAAATGCATCATAAATACATAAATTAATTCAAACTGCATATGATTTATGTATTTATGATGCCAATTAAACTGATAGAAAACGCAAAATAAAAACAAAACTGAAAAAAAAACAAAAACAAATGCATAATTAAATGAAATATATATATATATATATATATATATATATATGTTAAATGGCAACAAAATGCATAATGCCTAAATAAATATCAGTTTAACAAATGATATATTGTCTGCCAAAAAAATAATAAATATAACCTGCAAAACTGAAAACAAAATAAATGCCTGAATAAATAAATAAATAAATAAATAAACAAACTAGAGAAATGAAAAGCTGCAAAATTAAAATCAATAAATGCAAAATAACTCAAATAAATGAAAAATGAATCTACAAATAAAAAGCACAAATATTAAATGCATAAATAAATGCATAAATAAATAAACAAAAACAATAGAAAAGCTGCTAAATGAAATCATTAATAAATGCAAAATAATTTAAATAAAGGCAAAATCTATGTAAAAATAAAAGCACAAATAAACAAATAAATAATGGAAGGAATAAAAAATAAAATAAAAATCATACATTTGCAAGACATGCTGCAAAAGTAATCCTTTGCCTCAGCAGGGAATGCTTCGTTTGAAAGGTGAACTTGTGAACTCGCCAATAAACCGAAGTAATTGTGTTTAAGTTAAAACCTCAGTCACCCTTCTGATGGCCTTCATTGTGTCAAAAGCAGACTATACAGCAGCAGCCTTCGCCATATTCCTGAGGGACATTCAAATAACTTCCTAAACGTGTTAATCAAATGTGACACGCATTCTGCCAAGAACAATCCTCTGTTGAGGCTAAAACTGTGCCAGCACTTCTTTGATAAGGTTTCGACAAGAGCAAGCCACATCACTGAGAAGCGTAGATCTCTTCTAATCATTCCTTTCAAAATAATCCAAGTCTAGTCTGGTTCCATTTGCAATGCATTCAGGTCTCTTAAAAGCTTCTTACCTTGTATATAAATGGTTTGGTTGTTGCATAGATAATGTTCTACCTTTTATTGGGGACATATTATGAATATTTTTTGTGTTTTGGTGCAATAATCGGGTCATTCATCATATGTGGATAACTCAATTAGCTGGATTTGATTATTGACAATTTGACAAGATCCAGGATAGTTTCATTCTTCAAAACCCATCCAGAAATTGTTGTCATAAAAACAGATCTGTAAGCTCAAAGCAGGTTTATTTGACTGTGTCATTTCCCAGGGATGTGTCGTGTTGGGTATGATTAGCATTTCAACTGAAAGTGAGTATTCAATACAGATTGAATGTTGTTGTATCGGTCAGAATAGCCTGTAAAAGCACCAGCTCTTCTTCTGGAAAGCACCAGCTCATTTGCATTTAAAGAGACCGTACACTGTTTTTTGTGCGTGTATGTTCTTTATGTCTCTCTCTTTTTCTCTCCATCACAGGTACCGCCTACATTTGGAGTACTGGCTGACAGGACTGCCAATCCTAATCACCCTGTGATGACGCGTATTCTCTCTGCCAATCACGATTGGCGCAAAGACCTTTAAATCGGAAGTGGCAACGGAAAGAGATCAGCTGTTGTATGACGTTTGGTATGTCATTGTCTGTTTTGTTGTGTCTGATTATTTTTAGCCTGACAGTAATGCTGACTTTAAGCGAGATCTGTTGAAACGATCTTTTGTTAAAGTTCTGTCATTTGTAATATCGGAGTTCATGGCGGACGTCGTGTGTCTTGCACATTCTAGCCCGCTAAAGCTCCATTGAAAACTTGTGATGACTTGCAGACAAGAGAGACCTGGAAAAGCATAGTAAGTCACGTGACATACATGCCTTGCCCGCAAGCTTTTAGATGTTTAGACACACTAGTTTAGCGAAGTGCGCTCATTTGTATTTTTCTGTTTTAGTTAGAGTAAGCTCAAGGCGCATCTGCATTGAAGACTTTTTCTTTTCATATTGTTATTTTCTTATTTAGAGGATTGGGAGGAGATTATGGGGATATTTTTATTATATTTTATTTCTTTGATTTTCTAGCGCAGCTTTCAGTTCCCTTACCCATTTTCTTCAAATATAGTATTATTATTATTATATTATTTTTGTGTTTGTACACATTGTAAATATTTGGTTTGGGGGAGCAATAAATATTTTGCGGTGCTAACTTGCTGTTCTGTGTTTCTCTTGGCACCTTTTACTATTAGTTTATTCTTTTGGTCATCTCAATGTTACTCCTTTTAAATTCCTAGACATATTTCCATCAAGGGTCGTATCAATACACACACAAAAACATGACATGTCTTTTTGCTCACCCCACATATCATTTTATTATAGCTTGTCAAATCTGCCCCTATTTGGGTGTATTTTGGACTGAAACTTCACAGAGATTCACTTCACATCTTATAAAAAGGGGGCATTATGTGTGCTCTTTAAAATCGCAGAAAGACTGAAAGCGTTTTGTTAAAAGCAGGAATGACCGGTGAACAAACAGCTTTAAATTTCTTCATCATGACAAGCCTTTCATCCATGCAGAGTGTGGTCCAAAATCTCGTCCTGATCTGAAGTCTTATATGACCACCTCCCTCCCTCCGGATGGATGTCTGGCCTTCCTCACAACTGACTAAACATTTTGCATCCATGCCAAGTGTTGTCCTCTTTTCCAGACAATGCTGGCTTCAACCAAAAACACATTTATTAATTTATTAATTCGGCTTGGACCGACTGAAACACAAATATCTCTGCTGATATAGATTTGTAAAAAAAAAAAATCATAGTTACTTAAATGCCATTATTCTTATGCAAAAGCTACTTTATCATGAACTTTAAAGTCAAAAAAATACTGTACCCCTCTATGCAGTACACCACTATCCAATGGAATAATGTTTTCATCTGAGGAAAATCACTTATGGCAACACAACTGGACTGGTACGCAAGTTTGAGAGTTGGTGGCAGAGCTCCAGTTTTAGTGTTTTCTCCTGCTGTAAATGTGGCTGTTTATGGTCCAGTCTCATTCACAAGATTCCAGCTGTCCAACTCAGCGTTCCTGCACGAGCGCTATGCATCTGACAGCTAATCCTGAGAGAAACTACGTGCAACATGTGAGGAACTGTGTAGAATTCTGTCTTGTCAAAACAGTGGATGTTAGTGATTGCGTTTTTTTTGTCTCTTAGTTTTTTATTGTCCTTTTACACAATAAAAGGTGCGAAAATGCAGCCTAAAATCAGCCACTTTGTTGTTGTATTTTGTTTCTTTGTTTTTATTGTCCTTTAATAAGAAGCAATTTACACAAAAAGAGTGTAAAACGCAGCCTGACAAGCTTTTTCAGCATAAGGTCAATGGAGGTGCTTAACCTTCAGAACCTGTTGGTCTTCAATCTCAATAGGTCAAACTGAATATTATATGAGCTATTTTATATTTAATTCATTTCATTGACTTTTCTGAGACCTTGTTATTTTGTCTAAACTGTTGACTGTGTGACATATGATTTTGTTTTCTAATAAAATAAGCATTATGATACATTATTGATTTGTTTTATTTATTAAAAATGTAATCTAGGTATACAATTAATTTGATATTTTATTCATTTTCATTTCAAAATCATTTGACTACGGATGACATCAATGACTTAGACAATGAAAATGAAAGAACGCAGTAAGGGTAAGGAAATTATGTTTAATAGACCTTCATTTATCATACTTATGTATATTTTTGGTCATATGTTTGTATAATCATTTTTAGTGTCTATTTTTACCAAAAGGAAGAGTTGAAGGGTTGAGTATGACTAACAAACAATCATCAAACATTTAAAATAGAGAAAATGTAATGATTGCTTACTTGTGTTTTAATCAAGCTACATGCTAAAGATTTGTGATATTATATGAAGCAAAAATGTCTGATAATGGCACCAATATTAGGTTGGACAAAAATATTATATATGTAAATGTGATAATCATCCCAGAATTGTCTTATTATGGTATGATATTAACTGTGACAGTAAAGAAGGTTGAGAAACAGATATTTGATGCAACTAAAGCTGGATACTTCTAGTTTAATTTACTGGTAAATAATCAAGCATTTCTAATACAGCACATCTCAAAACAAAACAAAATAAAGTCTTAGGAATGAGGATGTTAAATTCATTCCACCAATCTTACATAAGCAATGAAAAATGTCATCTTTGGTTCTTAACCTCTGATGGGTAAATATAGGGATTGGATCATCCATCACTTCACTGCTGTCGCCACCAGACTAGCGCTGCTAGAGCTTGACATCCATAAGACCCCAAAAACGGCTTCATTATTGTCACAGACACATATACAGGCTACAACTAGTAATACAGAAAAAGACAATATAAACGGCAGTTCCCACAATTCAGCTAAACCCCAGAGGGGCCATAAATCTACTCAACAAACTGCACATTTAACAATGATTACTCAGAGTTCAGTGTGAACCTATTCAAATCTCAAACATCTCAAGAATCGACTAAATGGAAATGACGTTGAAAGTGAAAATCTTGCAGATTGTTGACGAACATGTCAACAAATGCATTGTCGCATTCAGATTGAGCTTAAAGATAATTATAAACTCTCACTGACAGACATACACGCATTTAATGATGCATTTTCTTAAAAATAAAAAGCTAAAAGTTTAACATTAGGTAAAAAATAAATAAATAAATAAAAACTTCATGTTACTCACGCAACTGCTTGCAAATCCACCTTCAGCTGATCCCCGGGCCCCTAAAAACTAGGTCCACAGCAGCTTTTCTTGTGTAAGAGTCACATGCGAGATTTAGTGTGGAAGTGGAGGCAGGTTGAGGTTGTTGGGAAGCGGTTTTTGGTGCGGTTCTGGCAGAGGTGGAGCCCGAGCGCTTCATAATCTCCTGTTAAATTTCACATGGGGCCGTCTCAACAAACCCCAGGACTCAATCGGCGGTCGCTTATCACAATTCCCTGGCCTGTGCATTTGTGTGTTTGGCTGTGCGCTTGCAGCACGTGGACGCAAAGTCTGTGCGTGAGGTGAATGCTAACAGAAAGAGCCAGAGATCACACACTGTTTGTATAATATGTTTATACTGCAGCCATTAAAAGAAAAGATGAAGCACGCTTTGACTCTCATGTTCGGTCTTCACCCTTATATTAGGATTCTTTTATCTTTTATGCAATGTCATGTTGTTTCATTACTTTCTTCTGCTGAACAAAAAGATAAAAAGTTTTTGCCTTATAATATACTCTTGAGTCTTTGTACTTGCAATTTTTGCACATCTCTGTACAGAATTATCGTGTAAATACACTGTAAAAAATTATTGCTGCCTACAATTTTTTGATAGAATCAAAAGAAACTTTTATAGTCATCTCAACTTACATGAGGCAAACTGACTAAAAACATTAAGTTCACTTTGTATAACTAATGACATTTAGTGGAAACTTAACTGATTAACTGAATAATATTAAATTAACATAAAAACATTTGTCATGACTGTCATATTTCTGTCATATTAGCATTACAGTGAAATACATTTTTCAGTAAATGTTTGATTTAGTTTTATTTTGTACATTTATTTGGGGTTTTTGTTATACATTTAAATTTTATTTTTACCGTTTTTTTCCTGTATGTTTTCTATTCGAGTTAAAATGACAACTAAAAATAAAATAAAAAAGCTGAAATAAAATGTTAACTTAAGGTTAATTTCTTTTCACACACATAAAATAATATAAATAAATAAATAACATAAAAGAATAAATAAATAAAAGAATAAAATCTTGCTGCCCTAACTTATTTTCAATCACTTTAATATTTTTAGTTGTCTCAACTTGCATCAATCAAACTGACTAAAAATAATAAGTTAAACTTTGTATAACTTCAAGATTTTAGTTGAAACCTGATTAACTTTTTAAAATAAGTTAAAGCAACATAAAACTATTTGTTGTCTTGACTTTTTGTCGTTACATTTTTTACAGTGCGTTTAATGTTTTCTCAGTTCAACATGTATTTAATTCCAAGTAATATTTAGTGATATGCTTAGTTTCATATTTTCTTATGTTCATACTTTTATGTACACAAAAGTGGAGAACAACTTTTCTAATTTTAGTGCAAAAATCTGCATTAACTTTAAATAAAGTCCTGTACATGACTGTGTATCTGAGAACAAAAAAACTTGAATAATGTGTGGAAAAACTGACTTAAGCCAAAAAAAACACCACAAGACACTTTCAGACAGAAAGTCATAGTCAAGTTAAAGAAAACATGAGGGAGAATAAATGTAGGAAGAACTTTCATTTTTGGGTGACAAAGTGTAACAATTAAAAGACATATTGAAATTAATCTCTATACTTTCTCCTTTAAGTTGTATTAACTTCAGACCACTTTGACCAATATATCTTTAGAGTTTCCTGCCTTTAAGTTTATTACAGTCTGTTAAACAGCACAAAAACACTGTAGGAAGGAAAACAACTGGCAGAGCACTATCTGAAAATATTTAATGAAAAACGATTTTAGAGCAGGGATCTCTGACACACCAACTAATGAACGCTATCAACTTGACATTTTGTTTATAAGCTGTTCCCTGAAGATTAGGAAAAGTCATGAACCGTCATCCCGATGCTTCAAATGTTAACTATGCTTTCTGAGATATTAAAAGAGTCTTTGGGTAAAGACAAAAGGCTTGAAGCAGTGAACGTCTGAATTTCCTCCAAAAGTGAAAAGCTACAGGCGCACAGTGACAGAGTAAAGCTGGAAGTTATTAGAGGAGAAATGAGGTTCACCGCGGGATGCTGTTATCTCATTGTGTTTCTCATGAGGTCACACTGAAACTTTCTGTCCAAAGCCAATTCTGCAGCCTCATGATCAGGTTACCAACATAAAGTATAACAGAAGAGCCATGTTAAACTGCTAAACTCCAAAACAAAGCTCAACATCACTAATAGATGAATTCATGTGGTCATTCAAAATCTAGACTGCACTTCAGGCAAGACACTGCAGGAATGTAACTAATAATTATCACCACACCATAAAAAGTTATTACTTTCAAAAATAGTGAGTAAACCCATTACTCATAACTTGGAACTGTTAAGTTGACCTAACTTACTTTTTATAATTATGCAATTAGTTCATACTTCTTTTAGGCCAATGGATTTACTCACTTTAACAGAACTAATCACTGTAAAAGCAATGGCTTTACTCAATTTTTTAAGTCAACGAATCACTTTTCATACTGCATACACGAACAAATGCAAATATTTTATGCAATGCAAGTTTTCTAAAATGTTATGTAAATGACTGAACGGTTTCATTAAATATGTTCTGATTTGCATAAAAGTTTAACTTAAAATTCTGAATATTTGAGTCGATTCAAAGTTTTTTCTTCACATGAGATTCAAATGTTTTACAGAGGCGATGCTGGGAATCTCTTTATATCGCTCCTTAATTCAGAAAGATCTACAAACAGCCAGAATAAAAGAAATGTTTAACATTTTCGTTAGAATATAATATTTTCAATATAATCTGCTTAACCTTCAGAATTCAAACAAAAACAGCCTTTAAAACATGTAGTGTAATTGAAATCTACTGATACAAATTGATAAAGTGCAACAAAATGAACACTTAAAAGTTAGTTTTGAACGTTTTCTTTGCATTAGACTTCATAAAAAAACAATTCATGAAAAGCTAAAATGCCAATCGTGTTTAAGTTAAGAGGCCAATCAGACTGAAAGCATGCAAGAAAGCTTCTTGACCACTTACTGGTGTTCAAAGATTCCCATTCAGGCCAGATAATGCATCATCAACCATGTTTCCAAACAACTGCTAGTGTCTTTAGCGTCTGTATTCCATCAGGAAAAATGTAAAGGAAGGGGGAGAGAAAGAGAAAGTGAGAGAGAGAGAGAGAGAGAGAGAGAGAGAGAGAGAGAGAGAGAGAGAGAGAGAGAGAGAGGATGAGATGAAGCCAGTAGTAGTTTAAGGGATCATGTCTTGGGTCAGGTTCAACTCCCCTTATTTGGATATGAGGCAAATGGGCTGTGGTAATGGAGGCGATGAAGCAGATACAATCTTACACAAGAGAAGCGACTTCAAGCAGATGACAAACGACAACTGCGCTCACTTCATATTTACAGTTCTGTTTATTTGCTTGGCAGACACCTCTAGCTGAAGTGACTTCTAATCCTGCCGTCATTCTTATGGCATTTATAGCATATAATCAAGTCTGTAAAGTAAAAAAATAAATAAAAACAATACATTCAAAAGGCATGCAAATCAAATTTTTTCTCTAGTACTCCAATACCATTATTGACAAGTCCACTTAATAACAAATAAAGTATCTATTTTATTTTATTATATATTTATTTTATTAACGAGGAGTATCTTTACTGTATTCGGCACCAGCAGTGTTTAAACCAGTGATAGAAATACAGGTTTAAAATAAATAGATGTACAAAATTTATACCTTATATTATATATTAAGATAGATCAACATTGTAAAGAAAGTTAGATGGAAATATCTGTCTATAACAAAACATGTCTGTCCATAAAGTCAATCTCAATGAAGTTACAGAAAAATTATAAAAAGTTAGGACTTATAATCATATCTAGACTTTGATTCGGAGAGCAATAAGTGAACTGAAGAGAAATGAGTAGTCAAGTATGGCTACCCATACTCGAAATTGGTCTTCTGCTTTTGACCCAACCAAGTGCACACACATGAGTGAAAAGTGAGAGCGCACGCACGCACGCACGCACGCACGCACGCACGGGCAGCTATTTCCTTACTCAAGTGCACATCAGTATTGAAGAAAAAGAGAGTGCGGTTTCATTCACTTGCCTTACCTAAAATTCTTGCCGGGACCAGGAATCGAACCTGCAATCTTTAAATTACAAGTTCAACTCCCAAACCATTAGGCCACAACTGCCCCAAACTCAACAGAACTCTAGTATTTCAGTGGTGACTAATCTAAATGCACTTAATTTGCATTCATAAACTCAACACAGTGTGTGACAACATGCATAGATCTATAAGTAATACTGCAAACTCAAATCTCTCTTTAATTGTGACACTCATAATAGTTTGGTTTAATTGTATGGTCTGAAATGTGAGGGGCATTTTGTTCATTTTGCTAGCATTTCAGAAGCCCTTGTTAAGTTTCAACACTGACACAACTTAAAACAACAACAAAAAATGTTTAATATAATATAATATAATTATTCTTGCCATTTTAGATTAACATTTTATTAATCTAAATTAGTCAAAACTAATATTTTGCATGAGGAACACGTAATGTCTAAATAATATTTACCTATGGGTTTAACAATGGGTGCTCTAGCAGCATCATGGCAACAAGACTTTTATCTTATCTCGTATGTGCCAGCAAATTATGGAGCAGCTCAACGGACTACAATTCTTGTTTGTGTAATTATCCAATTAGGTTGTGCAACAGCAGAACCTGTGTGTGTTTCATCCAGGGATTAGTGTGTGTGATCCCGCTCATTAACAAACGCTCCCTGCTGTTGCCATATCAACCTTATAAGCAGAAACCTCGAGCCAGTTTCCTTGCAGGATATAAATGCAACACCCTGAGCAGAGATGGAGTACGGCAGAACGCACATTATACATTCAGAAATTCTGCTGAATACACGGCATTAATGCATTAAAGTAGGATTTTTGATTGAGAAGTGGCCTGTGTGACCTCTGAGATGGTGAACTTAATGAACGTGTGATTAATTGAGATGTCGATTCATCAGCACAAGGACATCAAGCAGCACTTCAGGCAGACTAGAATTAAATGAATGGCAAATGAACATCCTCTGGGTGTTTGGTGAGGGTTTATTTTATAAGAGCTAACTGTCTTGCATGTATAGAGCAGAAAAGAGGAATATTCTCTCTTTTTTTTCCCTCAGAGTACTGCTGAAGTTGTATAACACTGCCTCCAAGTGGCACAGTTCACTTCAGTCCAAATGCATATCTGAAAAGACTGATATAAGAAGGGGGAAAAAAAGCAGGCTCTTTGGAAACATGGGCTTCAGCCTACATTTGGGTGAAACCACAAAAAAACATCCTTCAGTAGGGCTGCACAATATTGGGGAAAAAATACATTGCAATATGTTGCTTTTCTGTGATTTATATTGCAATATGAAACCTATTTCACCAGATTGCAGTGATTTTGTAGTATAGTGCATTTGCATAAAACATAATAAACTAGATAATTACAGAAACAAAGAGAAAAACTAATTGTGCTTTTTTTTGGCACGTCTTACAGATATTGAATAATCAAATGTAAAACAAAACTTCACAGTTTTCTATTCAGTCTTCATGATTCTCATTTTGAGCAAAAATAAGATTATGATTTTAACCACTAGATTATGAGACTTTAATCTCGAACAACTTTGAGGTGGAAATGGTTTAGCAAAGTCAGGTTTCTTTGACGTTTTTAGCAGTTTTAAACTGTCTGGTTTGGTTACAAATTGAATGAATTAATTTACAAATTCACTTACAATTAACATTTGAACAATTAATCACAAAACACATTGAAACAAACCAACAGACAAAGCCCGTTTTAACAATCCAAAATAAAGACAAAATAAATTATACTCATAATTAATAAAATAATTATAATAAATAAATAATAGTAATAAAAATTAATAATAATAATAATAATAATAATAATAATAATAATAATAAAAAACACAACAACAACAACAACAACAACAAGTACATAAAATGAAAAAAATATATATTAATATAAAAATTATAATAAAAATTATAATAAATAAATAATAGTAATAAAAATTATTAATAATAATAATAATAATAATAATAATAATAATAAGCACATAAAATGACAAAAATATATATTAATATAAAAATAAAAATAATTATAATAAATAATTGTAATAAAAATTAATACTAATAATAATAATAATAATAATAATAATAATAATCAGTACATAAAATGAAAAATATATATATTAATATAAAAATAATAATAAATTCAATTATGACAGCTTGAAGAAACATCAATACAATCCAAATAAGGAGTCCAGACTTGATGAAAAGCCTCAGTGGACATATGAACGACACGTAAAAATGAACACTCTTAAAAGTTCTAAAAGTAGTTTTTTAGCAACAACACTACAGAAGACCCATTCTGAGTTTACAATGAACCTCTCAATGAATGGTTTTAATAGAAACATTTGGAAATTTTGTATATTATTTAGCAACTTTTGCACAATGGAAACGTTCCACCTCCACACTGACGTTAAATGTTTTTCACAGAACCAGATTACAATAAAGAGGCTTTATTTTTTTAAGAGAGTACCATAAAGCCTACAGAACTATAAATAAACGGATAAATAAGTAGGTGTGTGTAGAATATTCACTAGTATAGCGTGTGAGTGGTATGGAGAACACAGATCTCCATATGATGACTTCATGACGTTCTGTCAATGCACATCACAGGAATGCTGAGAAACAACATTGATGTGAAATCCACCAGACACATCAGAGTACAGACATTTGATGTTGCAACTAATTTTTTTTTTTTTCAAATACCACAGATAAGTGCGGTTTTTAGGAAGCACAGTTCTGCAGATGGGCACCAGGGGGCAGAACTCAAAAAACACACCAGAATCATTCAGTTTGTTGAAGTCAGGGGAAATAACAATGAATCACAGTGGCTTGTACTCTTAGTAAAAGAAAACATTCTCTGATATCTAAGGAACTCAGATGCGTTACAACAATAACACGTTACCTGTTTTGCAACTTACATTTATCTTGATGCTTTTTACAATCTAAATAGTGTAACATTATATTGTATCCATTGCAATGTTCATCTTACATTTACATAATACCAAGAAAAAACTTGTTTTTCATTAAAAAGGCTACAAAAATTGGGGAAACAAATCTGCAATTTAATAGTTTTATTAATGTTTTTTATTATTAAATTATTATTATTATTATTATTATTATTATTATTATTATTATTATTATTATTATTATATTATTAATATTATTTAATCCACAAAAAAATTATTATAATAATTTAATTATATAATTTATTATTTATAATAATTATTTTGACTAGAACTATTAACAACAATAATTAAAATTCATTTTTGCTCAAAAATAGAAAATATATTACACTTAATCCACATTATTACTTTCAATAATTAATTATTATAATAATAATAATATTTAAAACAATTTAGAAAGTAAAAATAAATATTGTTAATAATAATAATAATAATAAAAACTAATATAATGCATCATATAATATACATATTGCATATATTATGTATTGCATATATACACACACAACATGACATTCTCATTCTTAATGAAATATCGAAGTTATTTTATACACTTAAGTGGCTATAGATTGTTGGCTTATAGATTGTTGGCTTGTTGTGAAAGAATCAGCAGAAATACATGCTTTTCTTCCTCACATACAGCAAAGTTTTTTTAATAGAATGTACTCTCCAGTGCAGTGGAAATCATTCGCCTTTGCCCTTTCTGTGTGTTTGTTTTTCATGACACGCACGCACACACAGAGAGAGAGAGAGAGAGAGAGAGTTCACCACTGGGATTTAGAGAATTCTCCAGAGAACATGACAGAAAACATGCACATTAAACTGGATTTTCTTCCATTTTCCCAGGATTTAATTAACCACGGGTCTTAACTATTAGACTCAACACATCATTCTCTAATAACATGACATATTTTCATTTAGTTTTTGAAAAGATTTCATACATCCTACAGTTCTAAAGGAAATAAGCTTGAACAACTGACTTGACGGCATCCCATTTATGCACATGGCATGACAAAAGCTTGAAAATGCACACTATTGTCTGCGAGGGGAACAACAGTCTGTATCAGCACGCTCAAACGTGAGCTGTTGGTCCAGCTGGTGCTGAAAGCAGCCTGACATGCACATTCCTCCCTCGTCTGAATCACAGAGACCACGGCAGGCCAAACCTCCCACATTAACACTCTCTGAGGACAGCACAGACTACAGGACACGTGAAGACAAAACACTTCAGAGGAAAAGACAGGATAACCATTCCAGTCAAAAACTGTAAACAGGGAAATTCAAGTGTGACTCATTTACCTCCAGGTATTTGCAGGAAATCTAAGTTACCAATTTAATTTACTGGAACAAGATTTGCTGTATGGATTTATTACTTGAGTCAGGTTACTGATGCCAATATACTGTACATATTTATGAAGCCTTGCATATGGCCTGCAAGTTGGTGTATAAAGCACATATTTTCATTACCTTGCATTAGTGCAATTGTGACATTCAGTCTGTAGTTCTAAAATCGTTTCATTATCATGACACCCAAAAAATGTACCATTTACCTACTGTATATGTGATGCAAACAACAAGCGATTAATAAAGATCTTAAAATTGGCTTTGAGAAAACCTCTACTGTTGTTTGGGAAAGGCCAGAACTGATCATTGATCGGGTTCTCTGACTGACTAGAAACATTAAAGTGACACAAAAATGAAATTACCTTATGTTTTTCTCCTTAAAGGTCCCGTGAAGAGCTTCGAAATGTGAATTTATTTTCGTTGTTTGACGTAAATCTCATCCGAAACATGGAGACGGTGGAACAGTGTAGCTCCTCCCCCTTTTAAAAAACGGCCAATAGTATTTTGTTTTATCACCACTCTGCCAGTGGGAGTGGTTGATCTCAAGCGCATCAAATGTGAAGCATCTTGAAGGGGACGGAGCAGATACTACAGAGCATTTTAATTGGTCACGATTTAATGGTGACGTGAAGAAAACCGTTGATCCATTAAGGCGGAAGTGACAAACTACAAGCCTTACATGTTTGTAACAGTTTTATATCTTCTAAACGCGAATTGTCACTGTTTTGGAGCACACTAGCTTATAGATATCCCAAGTGATTAATAAAGATCTTAAAATTGGCTGTGAGAAAACCTCTAATGTTGTTCGAGAAAGGCCAGAACTGATCATTGATCGGATTCCCTGAAAGGATGGAAACATTAAAGTGACAGTTTAGCCAAAAATGAAAATGACCTCATTATTTATTCTCCTTAATGGGCTTTTATACCTTTATGAATTTCTTTCCACCGCTGAACACAAAAGTAGATGTTTTGCTCCATTTGTTTCACTGTAGGTAAAAAGAACTATGGAAATCAATGGGTGCCCGCTACCAGCATTCTTCAAATTATCTATTTTTGTGTTGTACAGACGAAAGAAAGACAAGTGAAGGATGAATAAATGACAGAGTTATCACATGTGGGTAAACTATACCTTTAAGTTAAGGTTTTCAGCTATACATTTAACAGCATATATAACTATATAACAGCATACAGTCTAAATAAGCAGATGTCTGTGTATGTTAAATTAGTCCAGAAAATTAAGAGACACCTTAGTCAATACAACATAAAACTTGTCATTTCACTGACACATAACATTCAAAGTAGTCATACATCAATACATCTGCCAGACCGATTATCATTTATTTGGCAGTTTATATCCATTGGCTGATAGCAATATAACTGAGCAATTGTTATAATTTTTTTGACAACTACTTTATCACCAGTTTCTTCTCAACAATTTGCATGTATTGACTGATAAGTTTTTTCTGTTTAGTCAATGTGCTGCGAGCAGTAATCCTCGTTTGACAGCATAGATACCAAAGTAAATATTGAGGTATACAATCTTTCTACATGGTCAGATAAAAGGTACCAAAGATGTCACTGGTGTCTCATTAAAGGGAACTTTGTGCCTTTTTACACTTAAACAGTCTGATATTAGTAGTTAAAAGTGTGCATATCAGTATCAGTATGACTGTTTGGCACCATCTTGTGACTGAATAATACATGCAGAAGGTTAGTGTATGCTCCATTCAGCTGTTTTTTTTCTCAGTTTCCGTCAGCTGTGTGTTTAATTAAATATTTAATAAACTATTATAGCTCAGAACAAGGTTGTGTGTCTAATTTTTATGTTTTGTGGCAAGTAGTCATGTAATATGCCTAATAAACCGCTAATAAATATTAGGTTTTTTTTTACTGTTTGATAGTTCTTATAAAAGGACCTGCTTTTTGCCATTATAGATTTGGTTATAGAAATATCCTTTGACTTCAGCAGTCTAACCCAGCAAAACAGGAACTACTAGTGATGTATATGTATACACTGAATGGGCGAATGCATGCCCTAATGAAGCAGAGGCACTTGTCATTATCAAAAAGCCATGAAGATAAAGTTTATTATATGTAATACTCCACAAACCACAACAGATGTTATTTGGTTTATATCACTTCAGAGTTCCGGTATTGCGAACATAACAAGGAGGATAATGGCTAAAAATTTTAAAGATAAAGTTTCATAACTGAGGTCATATACTGTAATCGGAAAAGCCTATATTAAAAACTTTTAAAAGCTACAGTAATAGCTTATGCACCTTTTTCTGAGAGAGTACACTGTATGAAGTCCACAAAACCACACAGTCTAATTTGTCATTTCAGGTTTCAGAACACTGCCTTTAGCAGCTACGCACCCTTGATTTCTGTGGATGAGAATGAAGTGTTGAAGAAAGTCCTCTAAATGGCTCATTGTGCGTCCTGAGGTCTCAGAAACACAAGGCATACTTTGTGTGCAGTATCATGGCCAGCACGTCCCTCCCCCTGAGCCTCGTCCTGTGTTTTGTTTGGCGTGTAGACGGCCGCTCTGCTCACTGACAGCAGTGTGCTAGAATGAGTTAGACTGCTCTTATCAGTAGCTGCCAGTCTCTCTGAGTCTTAGTCAGGATATGATGTGGTTCGGGCGGTTGATCGATAGACACTCTAGATGGTCTCTGTCCATGAGGGAAATAAATAACTATGTGCTGATTTACTGTGCAAGAATGTGAGGAATGTGTTGAGTTGCATCTCCATTTGTTTGGCAAACATATTGTCTTTCTTTTAGGTTTTCAATATTTGTGAACAAAAAGTAGTGGAGCTAATGATAACATGATGATGATGATGATGAAAAGCCTTTATTTGTCACATACCTGTTTACATGTAGCAAAATCTTTACATTAGATTTGAAATGACAATCTCTACACCATGCCCATCATTCTTCCTCTCTTCTCAGATGGGATGGTGGGCCTCTGAAAACTTGAACAACAGAAAGCTGCATTGTTTTAAAGTGATTCTGAAAGTAACTTCAGCACAATTTTTATCTCAGCCTCTCTTCTGAGTTCCAATCAGGGGAAAGTCCAACCCAAGCAGCTGCTTTCTAACACGTTTTACATTCTTTTTAGGTCACTGACATTAGCTCTTATCACTGCGGTCATTAGTCATTACCTGTTCGGAGATGTCTGGCATACTGTTCACGTGCTAATCAGCCAATCACAATGTAGAGTTTATCTTCCTGCGACATGGCAAGAAACCACCATTAGGCTAATTTCCTTCAATACCACAGAGAGCTGCAGTAAATTCCATTACAACCTATTCTCTCTCTCTTTTAACACCAATTTACAACATGCGCATTGAACAGTTCACTAAAATAAAGATCTGTCAACATTTAGTGGTCATTGCAGACTCATGTGACTATCTTATTACTCAAGAAATAGAGTGAGCTATAGTGAGCTGAGAAAAAGTGAGCTATTGGCACTACCTGTTGTTATTTGCACCGCAAAACAACTCAGAAAATAATAGGGCTGCACCAAAATTAAAATTCTTGGCGGAAAAAGAGGAAACCAAGGCCAAAACACCGAAATAAATGATGCCAATTATTAGCACTATTGCATTTATGGCTATGACTGTGTACTAACCTTACTAAAACCGAGGCATTGCTATTCCATTAATTAATAATAAAGTTTCAAAGAATAAATTAATTACAAATTACGAAAATATTGATATAGCACATTGCAACAATGGGTTATCACTTCTGGGGATGGGGACTTCAGACAGATCTAGCTGTTGAGTGGTTGAGCGTGTCATCTGACTGACATATGAGAAAGATTTGAGAGAATGTATTTAAATAGGGCCAGGACATAAATTAATATTTTGGTATATTCAATCATTCATTTATTCAATCATTCATTCAATTTCCTTCGGCTTAGTCTCTATTTCAGAGGTTGTCACAGCGGAATGAACCGCCAACTATTCCAGCATATGTTTTACACAGTGGATGCCCCTGCAGCTGCAACCCTGTATTGGGAAACCAACACACACACACACACACACACACAAAGCAAATTTAACTTACCCAATTCACCTATAGTGCATATCTATGGACTGTGGGGGAAACCGGAGACACACCGCAGACATGCTGCTTCAGACAACACGTGCAGGCCGCGGGTTTTGTTTGCATCATCACAACATACTGTTTCGGCTGTGTTGTTTCGGTGATGAAATTCTTTCCGAAAATGCACTTTTGGGCCATTTTCAGCCGAATATTTTCGGAAGCCGAATATTGAGTGCATCCCTAGAAAATAAAATGGCTACCGATACGATACCACTTCACGTGCGTAGCTTTTTTTAAATTTTCAACTTCTTGTCTTGTCCAATTCTCAGAAACATATTTTACTTCATATGGAGACATTTAAACTCCTTGTGGGTCAGAAAAAAAATAAATGTTGGAGAAAAAAAAAAAAAAAGACATGGGTCTCTAGTAAGTTTTATTTCTCCACAGACATCCTACTATTCTTTTCTCCCCTTCTTATCAATAGGAAAGCATTGAAGACCTGCTGCATCACTTCTCTTGTTGCCCCCTGAAAGCTGCACAATGTGGCATCATATCAGCATTGTGCATTTCAATTTGTTGCAGTTAAAAAAAAAATAAAAAAAAAAAAAAAGAGCACAGTAGCTGACAGAGTGCAATCATTTAACCTCACCAAAATGATGACACCCCCATTAGACCAAAATGAACGTGAATTTTTTTTTAAATAGCAAATCTCTGATGGGATTTCAACCCCATATTTGATTAATCTACATCTTTTACATCATATTAAAGGGACAACTCACCTAAAAATGAACATTTCCTCACTATTTACTCACACTCAAGTGGTTCTAAATGTTTATGAATGTCTTTCTTGAAATACTATGCAAGTCAATGGCTGTTTTTTCCATCACCCAAAACAAGACATTTTGAAGAATATTGGAAAAATGCAGCCATTGACACCCATAGTAAAAACAAGAAATACTGAGAGTCAATAGCTGTTTCTTACCAGCATTCTTCAATATATCTTCCTTTGTTTTCAACAGAAAAAAGAAACTCAAACAGGTATGAAACCAGTGGAGGATGAGTAAATAATGACAGAATTTAATTTGAGTAAACTATTATTTTAAGTCATATAGTCTTAATGATATAGTCTGGGTTTCTTTTAAAAGAAATGTTATGCTCCATAACTTCCATTCAGACTTTGAAACATCTTTAAACAAAAAATAAAATAGGAGGACAAGGCACGTACAATCCAATTGCTGTTGTATAAACCACAAACAGCACAGTGTTTAACGTCTCCTTGCAATCTCATAAGCTCTTCTGACTCCTCTGTGCTGTCCACGAAGACAACAGAACTAGGGGTCAAGGCCAGGGAAGGTCAGAGTTTCAACTCTGCACTTCCTCCCTACTGCTGCTATAATCACAAAAGAGACGATTAACAGATGCCTCTTGGATGCCGTGTAAGGGTTTGCCTTTAAAACAGACTGTTGAGTGGGAAGCTCTTTGCTCTGAGTGTCAACATCTGAGGCGGTGTGCAAACAACAGTAAAAGCTTAAAAACACATTAAAAGAACAAGCTCAGCTTAATTAGAAGGAACAGTCTGCCATTTCATTTAAAGCTCAAAACAAATATGCCATGGGACGCCTTCTGAATTACACACTCACCAGATGTTGACCCCAGCAGTCACACATCTAAAACTGAAGGGCTACTTTTTTAAAATAATAATAATAATAATAAAAATAATAATAATAATGGGCCTTACGGTGGCACGGTGGGTAGCACGATCGCCTCACAGCAAGTAGGTCGCTGATTCGAGCCTCGGCTGGATCAGTTGGCATTTCTGTGTGGAGTTTGCATGTTCTCCCTGTGTTGGTGTGGGTTTCCTCCGGGTGCTCCGGTTTCCCCCACAAGTCCAAAGACATGCGGTACAGGTGAATTGGGTAAGCTAAATTGGCCCTAGTGTATGTGTGTGAATGAGTGTGTATGGATGTTTCCCAGTGATGAGTTGCAGCTGGAAAGGCATCCGCTGCGCAAAAGAACATGAGCAAATGAATGAATAATAATAATAATATAATAATACTTTTATTACTTTCTAAGCTGGTTTGACTTCGAGTGTCATTGCAGGAGCAAACATCTTGTTGTATTGGTCAAACAGTTGTCAACTGCTTGGAAACTCAAAATGTTTTATAACAATGCCTTACAGTAAAACAGTAAAATTGTAATATTTTGAAATGTTATTACAATTTGAAACATTTTAAAATGAAAGTATTTCCTGTGGTGAGAAAGGCTGAATCTGAATTTGGCATCATAACTCTGCTGCTCAGTGTCACATGGTCATACATATGTGCTGATTTGCTGCTATTTTTATTGGTGCACTGTAAAAAACAATATGACAAAACATGTTTTTTTGTTATTTTAACTCATTTTAATCAGATTACAACTAAATATTTTTAGTTATAAGAAGTTTAACTTCATATTTTAGTGAGTTTGTCTAATATTGAGTTAAGACGACTAGAAAGGTTTATTTGATTCAACTAAAGAATTTTAGACAGCAAGATTTTTTTACAGTGCGCTCACTCTTTCATAATGGTTTTCGTCATGCTTATGGTTGTTTTAATATTTGTGGAAACTTCTAAAAGATTCTTTAATGTATAGAAAGTAAAAAAAATAAATAAATATAAAGATGATCATAACAGAATAAAATTAACAGCCTTTTTAAAAATAAAATAATGAAAACTAATAACATTTTTATTTTAATGTGTATTTGTTGAATGTATGTATCAGTAGTCAGCAATCTCGGTCCTGGAGGGCCGGTGTCCCTGCAGGGTCAACACACCTGCCTGGGTGTTTCAAGTATACCTAGTAAGACCTTGATTAGTTTGTTCAGGTGTGTTTGATTAGGGTTGGAGCTCAAATCTGCAGGACACCGGCCCTCCAGGAGCAAGTTTGGTGACCGCTAGTATATATGATTGTTTCTGAAAAAAAAAAGTTAGCATTTTAGTTTTTGTTCCGCAAACTACTTGAATATGTTTTCAGACCAATTGTACGGTGCTCAGCATATACGAGTACACCCCACTTTGAAAATGAATATTTTTATCCTTTTCTCAGTGATTATGGGTAATATATTTTGGTGCATTTGAACAAAACAGTTTTATTAAACAGATATATTTATTAAAATAATATTTTAGTCACATTTTTACAACATTTTTAGAAATAGAAACACAGCAAAAACTGGGGAGTTGAAATTACGATGTTAAATCTTTCTGAGTTAATTTCAACTCTCAAAATGTAATTTTAACACATATAATGTAGAATCGTGTCAAGTGTTGGAGTCATTTAAAAGAGTTGATTATCAGAGTTGCTTTAACTCCTACGAGGAGTTATGATGATACTCCGCCCAAGCACTCAGCCCCCCACACACATTTCAAGTTAGTCTGTCTCTGAGAGAAATGGTTAACAGCATGGTGTAGTTTTTGGCGGTAAGTACATTTTAAGCTATTATATTTATTATTATTATTATTTATTATAATTATAATATATGTATAACAGTTGTTTTAACACTTTTTGGGAGTCAAAAAAAAACAACTCTACCTTTAGTGTTATATTTTTATGTATTTGTATAATGTTAATTTAACTCCAGAAAGTGTGGAGCTATATAAACTCATAAAAAGTGTTGAAATCAACTCTGTGAGAGTTAATTCAACACTCGTCTTTTTGCTGTGAAGATACTTAAATAACACTTAAATAAATAAGTGAAATACTGCAAAAAGAAATTACATACAACAACATTGCAACTAAATTATTATATATTTTTGTTTCTCTTGAATTATCCTCTTTTAAAAAGTTCGTTTTATATTTCTCTCCAACATATAAATTTGGGTGTACTTATTTTTGGACTGTTATCTTAAGTTATTTTGTTAGATTTTGCTCCAGATTTGGCTTCAGTATAGGGCTGTGCAATTAATCAAAATCAAATCCCAATTACTATTTGAAGCATTGCATTTAGCTAATTGCAAGAGGATGTATATATGAAATATATATATGTATTATATAATTTCCCCCATCCCGAGCAAATGTGACTGCAATGTGACACAGACTGCAAACTTACTAGCCAATTGAGCGAGCACACTTTCGTTCTGCCCAATCAGAATTGTGCAACCAAACTATGCGGAAAGCCTACAATAAAACAAACAAACAAACAAACAGGAAAGCGCGGACGAGTGGGATGATGGCGTCTGCCGCTTCAGAAGCATTAATAGACAAATTCATATCAAAGAAAAACAGCATGTCAGTAATAAGGGAATATTTTGGTTTCAAAGTTACAGACACCGAACAAAAACAGGTCATTTGTAAGAGCTGTCGCAGAATTGTTGCCACAGCACAAGGAAATACAACAACCAGCACCTAAAAAAAGGCACCACAGGTGGCTATATGAGGAGCGTCTTGCTAAAAAGTCAACAAAGTATTGCCAGTGACACTCAATCTAGCAGCTAGCAACAGCAAAGAACAATTTCAGAGCTGTTTGCAGCCGTTACACCGTATGAAAAAACATCACGAAGGCACCAGGAGATAACCAACGCCATCACTTACTACTGTTTGCTCTAGAGGAAAAAGAGTGTTTAATTTCTGAATATTTATAAACAAAAAGTTGGAGTAAGTTAATATCTTTTCAATTCCTTTTTTAACCAACACTCCCTGCATTTTAGCAGCAAGAAGCTACGATAAAGTATATTGAGCTGAAGCAAAATTACAAAATTAAAAATCGCAAATCAAATTATCTGTTAAAAAAATAATAATAATAATAATTTATTAAAATCGCAATTAGATAATTTTCCTCAAATTGCACAGCCCTACTTCAGCACTGACTAATCTAATGTATATACACAAATATAATATTGTAAAGCATCTTATATCAAATTTTCATTTAAAAGAGAGATTTGTGAGGGGTGTACTCATATATGCTGAGCGCTGTATATACATATACATTTTCACTAAGCAATGATAAAGGAGAAATTAATGAAATACTTTCAGTATTAAATCGAAGCGTTTTGTTAGAACATGCCACATCTATAAACTAAACTTCCAAGGCAAATTAAATTCCAAGTTATATTCAAATATGGATGAACAAACAATAAAACAATAAAATTTTACTAACAATAAAAACTGTTATGGAAAGAGAGGCCAAATAAAAAAAAGTCCTTAAAACATGCAAATCATTGTGGAAACCAGAAGATGTGCTTCATGTCAGTATAATTGCTGAGCCACACTCACTCTTTACTCCTAATCCAACAACAGTTTGGTAAAGAACAATGCATTTTCCAGCACGATGGAGCACCGTGCCATAAGGTAAAATTGATATCCAAGTGGCTCGGGGACCAAAACTTTGAAATTTTGGGTCCATGCCCTGGAAACTCCCCAGATCATAATCCCATTGAGAACGTGTGGTCAATCCTCAAGAGGCGGGTGGACAAACAAAAACCCTGACAAACTCCAAGAAGTGATTATGAAAGAATGGGTTGCTATCAGTCAGGATTTGGCCCAGAAGTTGATTGAGACCATGCCCAGTCGAACTGCAAAATACTGACTCTTTGCATAAATGTCATATAATTGTGGATAAAAGCCTTTGAAACATATGAAGTGCTTGTAATTTCAGTACATCACAGAAACCACTGAAACAAGTTTAGCAGCAAACTTTGTGAAAACTAATATTTGTGTCATTGTCAAAACTTTTGGCCACGACTGTATGATAAAATATGGGGCCCCTTCCTTAGGTAAATGATGTCTCTGTAATCATTTTTTGTAATAGTTTTTTTTCTCCTTCCTTTTTACATGTCATTTTATTTTATTTTTATTTTCTGTTTTATTCTTATTCTGGCTGAGATTTATTTACTTATTTATTTATTTATTTATTTGATGGTGCTGTATAATTGCTGTATTGTTTGCTAGTGTTTTGGTGCATGTTCTAGTTAGTATCAGGTAATAACACTCAGATAATTTTGCAAACATGCATACATGATGTACACTATTGGGTGTTATGTTTTCATAAAAACTTAGAAATAAATAAAAGTTAAAAAAAATATTGTAAAAGATAAATATTCTAAAATTGCTCCACCTTTTCAAACATTTCCCTTAAAATATTTCCTGAATAAAAACATTCTCCAATATCATTAAAAAATAGACAGTCTATTAAAATGTTTTATCGTCAAAACATTCTTACACAAGTCACAAATAGGTTTTTCTTCCCGTATCAATAAATATGAGTGCGTTAGAGTCTTGAGTGTCTGATTCTACATCTCATATGTACAACCTGATCATGTCTATTTTCAAAACGGTAATTATTTACTTCATTTACAAATGGATTCACTTCATACAATTTGTTGTTTCTACATTCATCCCATTCCATTTACATTGACACTATGTGGGTCCAAAACAACAAATCAATGAAATGCTAAACCTAAAAATGTGAAGACAAAATGCTTTGGTTTCAGCAATGGCTATAGAACACATTTACTGCTTGCATTGACTTAGCAACTCGGTGAACTCATTTTTCACCTATAAGGAATGAATAAAAAGGTGAAGGAGGCAGGGGTTTAGTGCCTCTAAGGGGAAATAAAGTCTAATGTCTTAAGCCAGTGTAGCAAGACCCAGGGTACGCTCTGAAACAGAGAGTTCCACTGTCCCGGCCAGCAGAAGAAACCAGACAGCGCTGGAACGACCCTTAACACAACAAGCAGTGGTTTTTACAAGTCTACTAGTAAAACGTCTGCCTTAGCTCGGACATAATATGCTGCATAATAGATCTGAAGTCCTGCTGAAACAGACAGCAGTCACCAACTAAATCATCCGTCATTAAAACCTCAAGCTGAAACGTTTCGTGTCTTTATTATGCACCAACTTACGCTTTCAGTGCTCCAGCATACAGGAATTTCCTCAGCAAGAAAGATTTCCTCCTAATGCTAATTCATCAAATTAAGAGCTAAATTAACTGCTGGCCAGTTTCCATTAGTTAGACACTGGAAACATTAAATATACCACAGAAAATTACTAAATTACTGTGAAACTGTGGTTGACTCTTGCAGCACTGCTAATATCATTTACTGAAGCGCTGTACAATAAATGGCTTGTGATTTTTCTCAATTGAAAGCTACTGTGGATAAAAGCATCTGGTGAATGAATAAAGAAAAAGAATGACACTTTGTATTAAATATGTCATGGATTGAATTCAATTGAAATATTTTAGGTGGAAAAAGAAATAAATAGTTAAGCCAATATAGATAAGCTACATAATATACATGTTCCACATCATATCAAACCAACAGCAATGTTCTGGTTTTATTTAAAATAACTAGTTTAGGCTTAGTTCATATGCGTTAGTAAAACTTAGTAAGTGGTAGACACTCATTTCAAAGTAATTTAAGTCACAAAGTTTATCTGATGTAAAGTATTTAAAAATACTCTTGCTCTCCTTATAAATGTTTGTCTTATCCCACTGAAGAGGAGCTTGTCCATCACATTTATATAGGAAGGCAGCACATTAATCCTTGCCATGGCTTGTAATCTTTTCTAAAGTGTTTTGGAGCCGTTTATCATTATGTGGTAGTGCAGCAAAGCCCTAGAAACCACCCGGGACAGAATTGTGGGTAGATTCTAGCCAAAATCTCAACTCAAATGTCCAAATCTAAATTTTCATTAATGTCAAAGGTCCAGAAATATTGGTTTTAACTAAATTAGATTTTAATAAATATGCATATAAACCATTTATTTAAAAAAATCTTTTCTGTTTAAAAATACAACAACATTAAAATGCAAATGTGACAAATGACATGTAATTTAAGTGTCTGCAATTTTCATGAACAAAACACAACTGGAGGTAGGTCAAAGATGTAATGGGCACTGTCTGTATTCCATCAGCTGACTAAACTTTTGCTTGGCAGTTGACACTAAATAACTCCAACTATCAAACTGAACAGTTTAGTGCTGGATTGGAGCAAAATGAACGTATACCTCTCTGTCCAATCCCCTTTAAAAACTTTCTTTCTGGAAACAGATATCCTCACCCATTCAAATGATCACTGTTGTCCTGATGACGACATATTATACGATAACTGGATGACAACATGACAATGACAACACTGGCATGACAACAGCATCACACAGGAAAACTATTACATTCGGTTTAATTTCAGACTCACCAAAAAGACATTAAACAACTAACAATATCACAAGTTAACATATAATTCAAAGTAGTAAACTCATTTTTAATCCCTTACACACATTAGCCGCTAAAGTGAGAATGCCAGTGTGATCCAGTCCCGTTTCCACAACCAGTGGATGATCGGGCCTTATCAAGTCTTCATCAGGGCCAATGAATGACCGTCAAACACCTTGGACCAAAGTGGGCCATCTGGGGCTTTGGGGAAGGGTAAAAGCAAAGGCGTAGTTTGCCTGAGTCAGGTAAGGATGATCTGCCTCCATTTTACCAGTTTTGCAATAGTGCACAGGAGTACATGCACCAAAAAAATAAATAAAAAAGATCTCTTGCTTAAGATCGCCTTTTATGTTTCTCTTTTAAAAAGGTATGGGTGTTGCATAAAATAATCCTTAAAGTAGTTTTAATAGCTATATTTCTTTGCTGCATCCTCCTTCAAGATTTAGTTTCAAAAACTCATCATCTCAACACACTTCAGCCAGACTCAGGTGGCAGGCCCTACTAAAGAATGGCAGTAACAGCAGCCAGTAACTTTCAGATGTCAAGTTGTGTCATGTTTAAAATGTGTTAGAGCATAAACATGCGCTTTTAGAGACAGCTTTGTCTAAAATCTGAATACAACAGAATGATAAACTTGACACTTTTGACATCTAAATAAAATAGCTGACATATTAAAAAAGCATTTTAAAAAAATTACAAAAATCTGATATAATAATAATAATAATAAAAATATACATAAAACAAACTTCAGTTCTACTCAATTGAAGTATAGTAATGATATGTATAGTGCTTTTTACAATTGTGCAATAACAGTATCAAAGTAAATTATGTTAAAATGTCAATAGTTCCTGCAGAAACGAAAGTAACACTGTTATTTATGTCCCACCGCTAATAGCCATAACTAATTTTTCACTTCCACATTAGAGTTTGCCGTTCAGATGTTTTATCAAATAAATGCATATTGCAAATAATGATAATAAAAAATATTCTAAATAAGTACATTTCGTATTGTCGAGTTACTTTTGAAACATTTGATGAAACTGAATTTTAAAATGAACATGCAATTTAACATTTATTAAAAATAAAGAACAAAATATCATTGTCAGATGCATTTAAAATAAACAAGATTAAGCAAACAAATCTAGCACATGTGGTGGTGTTACTTTCGACCCACACCTGTGTTACTTTGGTCCCTACTGACGGGGTGAAATGTAACAATGTTCAAGTTATGTTTAAAGTGACATTTTAAAGTTGTTGCAAAATACCACCTGATATTGATAGACCACAGTTATGAGTTTGTAAACACTGCAAAAATATGTCCCAGTCTAAAACATTATCGTTTAAAAATGGGTTTAATGAAAAAATGGTACTTTTGTCCCACTCTCCCCTACTTTTATCAAAAGTATGATATAATTTTTTTCTAAAAACTGAAGCGTTTGTTGTAAATAGCTGCTGTGATGCGAGCGCAGTGATGGGTTTTTTTTATGCTTATGTCCTGAAACACTAAGATAACCGATTAAATTATTCTCTTAGGTAAAGATGAATTTACCTATTAAGTGCGCTTCATCTGCATGATTCTGATTTGAGATGATGGAGACTTGAAGGTGGGCTCTTTTGAGTTAGGCCAGGTCAGAAGATCTCACTTCCAATTCTCTATACATTATTATGGTCAGTACATATGCAATCGCCCCACAATTCTCTACAAATTGATGGTCACTGAATACTCAATCATCTAACAAACAACCTGAATCCTTGAGTGTCCTTTGCTTATTCTATTTATACTGTTTATTTGAGTATATTTATGCACATATAGCAATCAGCACCAACTGATTGCTATATGTGCATAATAGCAATCAGCACCAGCTGTGCACCCAAAAAAACAAATGAAGAATGCAGGGTTCAATCATAATTACTTGCTCAGTGATAAACAAAAGCATACTTGATAAAACAGCAAAGAATTTCACTCTCATGGTTATTTCAAAACATGAGCTTCAACATAAACATTCAGTGCAGGAACAGTGGCACCAACTGTGAGAGAGGTCCATAAATAGAGCTTAAACATAACACCTGAACAACCACCAGTTCATAAAGGAAGCATTCATACCAAGCGGACATTTAATGAAAAGAGAAATTGACCTTACCTCTGCAAGCCTGGCCCCTGGATAGGTGAGAAGAGCCCTGGAAACCTGCAGCTGGATGGCCTGAAGCACTTTGCTGTATCCGCTGGCTTCATGCATGCTCCTCTCACCGAGGTGACATGTTTTCCTGCAAACAGACTCCCATATCCTGTCAGAGATGCAGCCGGTGGGCAGAGTCTTCACTATAGCTTTAGTGCCTGTGCACACAGTCTTTTTAATCTTCTGGTTGTTCTTGAGATATCTCCTGACCAGCACAGTAGATCGCTCTTTCTTGTTACGCACAAACTCGCTGTCGGATACGGTGCCCTCGCCGTCACTACAGTCAGGTACAGATAACCTGAAGGGTGTGGACCTCTTAAGGGGCTTACCTTTAGAGCACATGGGTTTCATTTTCCTGTTAAGCCTTTCCAAACTAGAGAACCCATTTTTGTGGCATACGGCACACACAAAGTCCGGTCTGTTTCGCATCTTGTTATTCTCGGCAGTTCCGCAGCCATTGGCGCATTTAGGGCCTTGTGGTGTGGATACTGGCACACTGCTTCGCCTCAAATCCAACTCACAGAAAGGCAGGTTCTCAATGTTTGGGCTGATGACTAATTCCAATGGGCACAGTTCACCATCTGAGCCACTCAATGTTGGCCGAGGTTCTACAAGGGAAGTAATAGCAGAAGAAAAAGCTTCTGCTTTCCTCTTTTGGGGAACCGTTCCCCAGCTTCTAGGAGAAAAACTATTCTTCGGGCAGCCTTCTGCGTTTTCCACTGGATCACAAAACCCACACATATGGAAATTGCAGGATCCTTCTTCCCCATGCCTTGTAGCCTCACAGCTGCAGTTTTTGGACCTGGAGGTCTCATCCAAGCAGTCCAAACTCTTAGACCTGATATCCAAAGACTTCCATATTCTGCACACTGTGCCCACTGAGTTCCCCCCCTTTACAGATAACAGAGCATCTCCATTACTTGCTGAAGTCTCCTTACCAAGACTCTTCGATCCCAGCACAGCCGAAGCCCTATTGGAGGCCATGGAGCTCATGATGCCAATATGCGCTTGTCTCTCAACATGAAGCCTCATATCACTAGACGCCCGATGTCAGATTCTTCTTGCTCAACTTACAGAGAGGACAAACTTCTGGCTAGAGATGATGGCCTCAGGATCAGGAAGAGTATCTCATTGAGTCTGTCTGAAGAGGAAGCTGCCACAGAAAATGACAGCTGTGTCTTCTCAATTTGTTTGTCCTTCTCGACTTAACCTCCTCTCTCAAGACCTTAAGATGCTGAGAATACTAGACAAGAGGAGAAGCAAGAAGAAAAACACATTTCAATAAACAACTTCTCTTACCAAACAGCTTTTACAGTGACCTATATTCCCTGAATCAATGAAGAAATATGACAATCCAAGAGGAAACTAAAATAAACTGTAACTATAACTCAACACATTGGTTTTACTTGGCCTGGGCAAGGGTAGAAAGATTTCTCAATCCTTATCAGAGCCAGGCTGTTTTGTGTCTCGCTAGGTGCTATCTGGGGAAAACTGCACTTCACCACAAATGAAACATTGTTTAAAACACTGAAAAAATATATTTGACATGATGCACATTCTGCACATTCTACCAGGATGAAATGAAAATTCACATCCATGTAAAAACATCTCCCACTCAGGAAATCACACAGCTGTCCAAAATCTCACTGCAGTCTGCAGCCCCCCGGCCTAATAAATACACACGGGTCTCTGGAATGTAAAGCTTGGCTTGGCGGGGTTAGTCAGAATGAGATTAAAGGGGGGCATTCTCTGCATTGACTCTGGGTGAATTCAGCCCGTCAGAGTCTTCAAACATGGCTCAGTTTCCACACAGTCAACAATAAATCAGTGCACTAAACCAGGGAAAAGTATTTCTTTCATAACTCAGCACTTAAGTGCTTGTAATCAGATGTCCTCTATGAAGGGGAAGGGTGTTAAAGATACAATAGCACCCTTACTTTGTGAAGGGAATAAAACAATCAGTCTGCAGCCCCCCGGCCTTATAAATACACACGGGTCTCTGGAATGTAAAGCTTGGCTTGGCGGGGTTAGTCAGAATGAGATTAAAGGGGGGCATTCGCTGCATTGATTCTGGGTGAATTCAGCCCGTCAGTGTCTTCAAACATGGCTCAGTTTCCACACAGTCAACAATATATCACTGCGCTAACACAGGGAGGAGTATTTCTTTCATAACTCAGCACTTAAGTGTTTGTAATCAGATGTCCTCTATGAAGGGGAAAGGTGTTAAAGACACTTTAGCACCCTTACTTTGTGAAGGGAATAAAACAATCAGTGCTGACTCTCTACAAATAATGTTTTAACTTCTGGATAAAGAATATAAGGCAAAACTAAGCAATTATTAGTTCCCAACAGATTTATTTTTAGATCAGATGGATGAGATTCAGAATGATAATCGAATAATAGCTTGTCCATCAACACAATTTTAAGAGATAGATTATATCTATATACTGTAGGGTTGTCGCGATACTGGAATTTGGTACCAACCGATACTGACATTTTACAAACGTCCATTTCCCGCAAACATTTGAGCGCTGTTGTGCACGTTCACGTTCTCTCCGAACTCACCGCTGTTTACTGAGATACTGACATACGAGCGATCTGCTGATGAATCACAGCTTTAAAATGCTCCAGTGTCCCTGTATCTGTGATAACACTCACTAAACAGCGATGAACTGATGACCTTCACGGCCCATCACAGTCATATCTATTGAGCATATGGCAAATCAGCGCTGTTTAAGAACGTGCTCAACAGCGCTCAAATGTTCGCGGGAAATGGAGGGGTTTTTTTTTATTTCAGTATCGATCAGTACCGAATTCCAGTATCAAGACAACCCTAATATACTGTTGAATATTTCATTATCGCGTTTAGATGTCCTCAAGCAAAGCTTAAGAAAGAGTTTGAATGTTAGGCTACCACACATTTGCAAGAGCATTAGTATTACCATTAGGTTAGAAAGTCAGATGTATGGTGGTCCATACTAGTGACATAAGGTCTGTGTCTCAACTTGCTTATAAAAAGAATACAATCTCAACATATTTATTGATAGTAAACCTTTCCACTAAGCTTTTAAAGCTTCCAGTGTGCACTACAGGCGTGTATGCATGGTATCCCGGACACCAATTTATAAAGATTCAGAAAAATAAAACACGGGCCATCTGAGATTTCAGATTTCAATAATATTTTTGCCCGCATTACAGCACATTGTAAGTGCACATTAACAAGAGTCTAAAATTGCGAATTGATTTGGACCTGAAAATGGTGATCTTATAGGTTTAATTTGAAGTTTTTAGAGTATTCTGACACTGGTCTCTTATTTAATGCAAGTTTATGGGTTTTCTGTACCTCTTATACGTCTAATATGCCAGAAAGAAATCAAAAGCTAAATCACACTGAAAAGCAACAGCATAATCTCTACAAGATGATGCATGATTTTTGATATCATTATTCTCATTTAATAATCTAAATTAAAGAAACCATTCACTCAAACAGAAAAAGATGCCATTATTTCCTCATAAGAAACACAGGTGATGCTTCTACTGTGCAATATTGAACCTAAAAACAAATGCTCCGAGCTTAAGCAGAGATCATTTTTTTCAGTGAATAAAGTCATCCATTTTTATTATGTCGAAGAAGGTAAACAACCACAATATGTGCGTTTATGATTTCAGAAGAGTATTGCTACGTTTTAATGCTACAGTATCTCTCACTATCAGAAGCAACTAAAGTTTTTTGTCCTAATATGCACCCAGAATGCATCTCTCGGCATACTTGAGCACAAAACGCATGCATTCCTGCTGTAGTATGAGATCAGGACAGATAAACCAGACACACCCTTGTCCTTACGATAAACTGTCATGCGTCCACAAGATTTCATCTTGCAATGAATGAAGTTATGAGGAGGAGTTTCTTTGTTCTTTTCTATTTTATTCGGTACAGCTGTTTTCCTGTTGTCTGATAAAAATGATAGCGATATGAATCTAAAGTTTAAAGCATCAATGTCACTTTTGTTATGGCCGTTTCAATTGTGCAACAAACACCACTAATAATACGTTTACAATTTGAGAAAGCACTGCAAGCCTTTATTTGTAGATTTTACATTATGAGAGATAGTATCTAATCTGTCAAGGTCATTTCCTGTAATCCTCACAAATCACATGATCATGTTGCAACGGCAGACGCATCTGGTATATCAACATATCTGCAGTGGGTGTTACAGGGATTTAGGCACTAAAAACCTGAACTTGTCAAAGACACCTCTAACTTATCTAAACTACGAGCTGCAGCAGCAAAGAAGTGGTCGCGCGTTCAAATTGGTGGGTGGGGATGAGTGTCTGCTGAGGCATGAGGCCATTGTAATGCTTGGAAATTACGGGAATTCCCACCTCCCCAAATCCACCTCCGCACCCCCTCCTTCTCCCCTTCTTTTCTGAAGCCAGCACAAACTAATTATCTGTGCTAGCTTGATTCGGTTCCCATGCGATAGGCGGCTACTGGAGCAAAGCGTCAGAACAGCTCATTTTAATAAAACAAAGCTTAGGTGCAGGTAAACATAAACGACAACATACAGCATCTTCAGCTAAGCTTAATCTAGACTACCAGCTCCTCATAAAATCAAACTAGTTCAACTGTTGACGATCTTTGACCTGCGTTAATTACAGTTGAACACACAATACAGTGGGCATCAAACACTTGTCAAATTTGTAAACGGGAACCACATTCCCATCTATAGACTCAAATTATTCAGCCTCTTCATAGACATGACTATTAAAATTGTGCTCACTTAATATAAAAATATTTAATTACAAGCAATGCTCATTTTTATTTATGTAGTCTAACCTAAACGTTATACGTACTGTCATGAGTTAAATCATTTTCATTTAGTCAATGCAATTTAGTTATATTCATGAAAGGAGAGAGCCTTCTGAGACATCGCTCTTACAGTTGTGACAGGAAACGTTTTTAAAAAGTTATGTTGAGGTCTGTGTGTGTTTGCTGTTGGACAGTTGTTTTTTGGGAAGTATCAGTTGCCGGTTATTTTTCCCAAGTTTAAGATTTTTAAAAAGTCAAATAATTGTATATATCATGACATTGGGTGAAGAAGCCCCATTGGTCTCTGTAAATGACGCTTGAACAGAAATCCCAGATAAAATTCATTGTTTTCATTGTTCTAGCTTGTTATTATTTTTCCAAAGTTTACAGCTTTTGGATTTCTTTTCTTTCTTTCTTTCTTACATTTACTAATATTGTGTTTTTTATATTAATAATTGTATTGCTAAACTGTTTCATAATTGTTTATTTTTGATGAGGGCCTCACGTTGGCGCAGTGGGTAGCACGATCGTCTCACAGCAAGAAGGTCGCTGGTTCGAGCCTCGGCTGGGTCAGTTGGCATTTCTGTGTGGAGTTTGCATGTGCTGCCCGTGTTGGCGTGGGTTTCCTCCGGGTGCTCCGGTTTCCCCCACAAGTCCAAAGACATGCGCTATAGGTGAATTGGGTAGGCTACATTGTCCGTAGTGTATGTGTGTGAATGGGTGTGTGTGGATGTTCCCCAGTGATGGGTTGCAGCTGGAAGGGCATCAGCTGCGTAAAACATATGCTGGATAAGTTGGCGGTTCATTCCGCTGTGGCGATCCCAGATTAATAAAGGGACTAAGCCGAAATGAAAATGAATGAATGAATGAATATTTTTGATGAGTTTAAAATAAAAATATTTGAAGCAAGATTTGATTGAGTCTTTTGTGTCTTTATATAGGAGGGAACATCATTTATTCCTAATAATGTATTAACATATTTTCCAAAAATTAAAAATCGTCATTTACACACTCTTCACTTGTTCAAAACCTATTAGAGTTTCTTCCTTCTGTCGAACACAAAGGAAGTTAATTTGAAGAATGCTGGCTGATGGTACCTATTGACTTCCATAGCAATTTTTGATGTTTTCCTACTATGGAAGTCAAGGGGTACCATTAACCAGCATTTTTTGAAATATATGTTTTTGTGTTCAACACTAGAAAGAAATGGCGGCTTAAGGGTTTGAAATCACATAATTAAATTTTTTTGTTGAACTATCCCTTCAAATGTTTCTTAAATAAAGAAAAATTTAACTGAATAAAAAACAATAATAATATTCATTCATTCATTCATTTTCATTTCGGCTTAGTCCCTTTAATAATCTGGGGTCGCCACAGCAGAATGAACCACCAACTTATCCAGCATGTTTTACGCAGTGGATGCCCTTCCAGCTGCAACCCATCACTGGGAAACATCCAAACACACTCATTCACACACATACACTGCAGACAATTTAGCCAACCCAATTCACCTATAGCGCATGTCTTTGGACTTGTGGGGGAAACCGGAGCACCCGGAGGAAACCCACACGAACAGGGGGAGAACATGCAAACTCCGCACAGAAATGCCAACTGACCCAGCCGAGGCTCGAACCAGCGACCTTCTTGCTGTGAGGCGATTGTGCTACCCAATGCACCACCGTGAGACCCACAATAATAATAATAATAATAAACAAAATAAATGTATTTAAAAGAATTGCACTGGAGCAACTCAATTGTATTTCATAGCATAAAATGCACTTTCTTTTCTTTTCTTGTTTTGGGGGGGGGGGGGGTTATGGAGTTTTGGAGTTAAACAATATTATTGCATGCAAATCCTTCCATTAATTAAATGGAGATCATCCAATTATTTCTTTGAGAGGACTTGGTGTATTAACCTCACTTTTGCCCTGATTTCTTTGAGATGAGCATTTATTGGTGGGTGTAATATTGCAATCTAAAATCCTAATACCATGTGTATCCAATGCCGATGTTCTAAAATAAACTAAAACTTAAAGATGTTTTTGATAGAATAAATATTTGCCATAATACACTATTTCATACAGTTTTACAAATGAGAATCAGATTTAATCTATCAGTTAAATTTAAGAAAAAACCTCTAGATGACTCTGGGTATGCCCAAATACTCAGATGAGATGGCAGTAAATCAGTGTTTGCTGTCATAAAATTAATGTTTGATAGTTTGTGGGTGTGCCATGTGTTCTAGCCATATACATTCTTGTTTTGCTACCTGAAACTTAGGTGTGTTGACCCACATTCAGTTTCACAACACTGAAAGTGTACACGAAGTGTAGTAACTCAGATCTGATTACTCACAATGTCATGCAAAAGTGTTCAAATTCTGGGTATTGTGTCATACAGTTTGCATTCTGTCATAACTGATCAAAGGTCTGATTCTAGAGTTTGTTTAGAGAAAGCTAGAGATTTCATCTGATCCTAGAACAGTAACTAACTCAAGTCCAAGTGTTTCTCCATCGAGTTCTCATAAAAACAATATGGCATGTGTACTAAATCAGACAAGTTTTCCATCTAGATGGAAGATGATCAGATTTTCCAGGCTGGTAAATGAAAATGGATTGTATGAGTTTGAGCATAAAGAGCCCAAACCCCAGGATCACTCGTGCAAGATCAAGTTACAGAGCTGGTCAGCTCAGTCACAGCACAGAGACTTTACTAGAGCAACATAAGATTTCCATTAGAAGTAGATTTACCAAAGGAGACTTGGGGGAGCCCGTAGAGGCAGAAAAGGGGGACTAAAATACGTCCCACTGTTTTTCGGTAAATTCCCTTTACTGTCTGAAATATTTGCTCTTTTTACATATTTTGAAAACTGAATATACTCATGATACGTCACACACAATTTAAAACCATCAATCCGAAAAACACCTGCATGTCATTACTAAGAGCCATCACTGACAAAAAGTAACATTTACTATGGTAATACTGTGTTTTTTTTGTTACGTCCCAAACACTGTACCACCGTGACATCGTGTTAGTGATATGATACTGTTTATAGCAGTCTAACGTCACCATGAAATATTATACTAAGATATTAGGCTAATATAACCGAAATAAAGCTACCGAGCTGAGTGAAAAGTAGCGAGTTATGAAGCACGCCGTCTTTATTTCATTCATTTCCAACTGAAATGATCCGACAACAAGATTTATCAATTGACACACTTGGTGTAATGTTATTTTGACGCTCAAAGGCGGGATGTTTGCTAAATGAAGGCATAAACAGAAGAGTTCACAATACAAACATAACGTAAACACGTGCCAATGATAGGAGAAGTAACTTACCGCTGCGACAGAAAGTCACCGTCTCACGTCTTCATCCGAAACAGGATGAAACTGCATTGTGGTTTCAGTAAATGACTTCAGTTAAAACTGCAGAAAGTGTGTTAAAGCAGTGCTGAGTTTAAGTTGGTCCGACGCGGGAAACTCAGTCAGCAGCAAGCACAGCAGCGCACCGAACAGCACAATAGCTGAACTGCAGAGGTGTCACTCCATAGGAATGTCTGAGGACTTCAACTCACTGAGCTCAAGACTGACAACACTTCACTACTGTCACCGAAGAACTGCATTTCACTTTCAGATGTCACACAGAGACCGGACACCATGCAAATAATAATATTATTTGTTTGCTTGTTATGTTTTTTGTTTATTTTCTGAAATACGCTGTTATACGTCACGTGTATCAAATATATCATAAATAAAACAAACGCCATCACTCAAAAATATGTCTCTTTGCTGCTTGTTGAAGCTACGTATTTAAAATGAGCTGAAACAACACAATTCTTGAGATTTGTTTGGGACAACTTAGTTGTTTTAACTTCAATCCACTTAAATTTGTTAATCAAATTGTGTTGGGACAACATACAACCCTGCATTTCTTACATTTAGTTGCAGTTCGGTCCTCAAATACGACTGGCTGATCAGTTTTCAAACAAATCATATAGGTATTTTCTGCAGGTTACAATTTTACACCAGTAGGTGGCGACAGTGACCGTATTTATGAGCTTTTTTATTCATTCATTCATTCATTCATTCATTTTCTTTTCAGCTTAGTCCCTTATTAATCTGACATCGCCACAGCGGAATGAACCTCCAACTTATCCAGCATATGTTTTACGCAGCGGATGCCCTTCCAGCTGCAACCTATTACTGGGAAACATCCATACACACTTATTCACAC
>CAIGQW010012936.1:2314329-2338005 GCA_903798125.1 Danio choprae | reverse complement strand
CTATCTATCTATCTATCTATCTATCTATCTATCTATCTATCTATCTACCTACCTACACATACATACCCATCTATGTCTGTCCTTTATTTTTTATTAAATCATTCTTTATATTGACATAAAATACACTGTTACTTTACTTAAAAAAGTGAGTGAACCCATTGTAACTTGGAATGGTTAAGTTGACTTAACTCACTTTTTATAAGTATGCGCATAGTTCATTTAATTAATAACAAACACTCACTTCTTAAGTAATACTGACATGCTACTTTAAAGGCAACAGGTTTACTCACTTTTTTAAGTGAAGTAAATTAATCGCTTTAAAAGCAACAAGATTACTCCATTTTTTTAAGCAAAGTCAACTAATCCCTTTTTACAGCGTACCTCCTTATAGTATACTGGTTTCAAAATATTTAGTCATTAGCAAAAAAAATAGAAGCTAAAACTAATACTAAAACTATTGGTCAATAAACATTTTTGCAACATAGGCTCATTCTGAAAACCAGCCCTATATACATTTCTGGAGATCGCAAATTATGTAGCCAGAGGTTCATCCTTATAACGAACGCTACCGGGCAGTATGACGCCATTCCTTTTCGTGTCTGTCCAGTTAGCTTACCATGTACGTCGGCGGACTTGAGATGCAGAGAGGAGTTGACTATGACGACGGGTTTTGAATCTGGCAAAGAATTATTCCAGAAAGCAGGTAAGACAAAAACAGAGGCAAAAAATAAAATAAACAAGTAAATAACAGGGTGAAAATGTGGTAAAATCTAAAAATCAGGTGAGGGCTTTTCTTTTTCTGAATTGCTTGTCAGTTGAGTTTAGGGAAGTGGGTGGGCGCTGGTCAATCGGTGCTTTTGAAAACACTATCGGTTGGGTTTAGGGAAGGAGGAGGGTGGGTCAGTTGATTGGTCAGTCAGTCGACAGCGGCCTCTGGTGGATTTACATGAGAACAGCAGGCGTGAATGGCACTCGCCAGAGAAAATGTGAGATCTGAAAAAGAGTGCACAGCAGCCTCTGGTGGATTCACGAAAACAAAAACTGCAAAAAAACAAACAAAAACGTAGCTCCTGGGATGTATTTGTTGCTCTCCAGAAATGTATTTAGCGGTACGTTTTCAGAATGAGCCTGGGATTACTGAAATAACTTATTAAATTAATAAAACTACACTGAAAGAAATGATTCATTGGATTTACTCATTTTTAAGGTAAGTGGTTGCAAACAATTTATATGGGCTGAATTTAAACAAACCATTTAAGCTGAACATTACTAAATTTTATTTGTTTGTTTGAATTTAGCCCATATCAATTGTTTGTAACCACTTACCTTTAAAAAAAATAGCAAGTCCAATGAATCCTTTTTTTCAGTTTAACAAAAGTCACAGAAAATGTAAACTAAGCATGTTTAACTACATATAAAGTGTTATCTTTAATATAGGAAGAAGTATGTTTGAATTCTTCATAAGTTTGACTTTTATTCGTTGCGTTTGTACAGTTTTGGATTCAGTATTTGGGCAAACAATTCTTTTATTTTTATTACTAAGAGAGGTTTGCACAAGAGTTCATGAAAGCTGTGCAAACAGTCAAATTTGCATTGGTCGACACTGAACATGTTCTGGTAACTCTGTCAAACTAGAAATACTAAAACAAAAACTGAAAGTAAATATATAAAAAACTAAATAGAGATGTGTTCACAAAACAAAAACTAAACTATCAAATTATAACCAAAACTAAACTAAAATGCTATTCCAGTTTTAAAATAGTATTGAAATAACTTAAACATACAAAACTAAAATATTATGATTAAACATACTATAATAATCTTGCTCATTAAACCATTTATCAATAAAGTCTTTGTAGACAAACCACATGCAGAAAAGAATGGAAACGAGATATGAGGAGTACACAGCATGATTTGGCTTTGTGGGGTGTGATCTGAATTTTGATATTGGCATGGAATGAGATGGAAAGAGCAAAACGGCATGAATCTCTACACACTGTTGATGACTTGAGTTTAACTTTGACACTGAAATGAAATCACTGAATGTGACGCATGTGATTATGCAACCAGATGCAACTTTACTACCTGTCGGTGAGCTGAGGGCTGTGCTCGATCAGGTTGTGTGGTTGCCAACATTGGATAAACATCAAATTGTATCAAATGTCCCTTGAGGACCTGGAGCGAGCCAAATATCATGGGTCCTGGAACATAACACACACCCCACAATAAAAGTTTGAGTTCAAATAAACAAGCAGCTTCACCTGATCTTTAACAGAGAACACACTAGGGGAAAAAGGACAATGTTTCCTGGTGTGATTCACTCACAGCTTTCCCACAAAACCAGTACTGCTCATCATGATAAAGCATTTCTGGTTAACTTCACCCTGCGGAAATATTTCAAAACGGTATTTCCTATATTTTAGGAAACAACTTAAAGGCATAGTTCACCCAAAAATGAAAATGTGCTCATTATTTAATCTCCCTCAAGTGGTTTCAAACCTTTATGAGTTTCTTTCTTCTATTGAACACAAAAGAAGATATCCTGAAGAAAACTGAGACTTCCATCGTGGTAAAAATAAATACTATGGAAGTCAATGATTTACAGCTTTCTTCAAAATATCTTCATTTTTGTTTAACAGAAGAAAGAAAGTCAAGCATGGTACAAGTAAAGGATGATTAAATGATGACAGAATTTTCAGTTTTGGGCAAACTATATTAACTACTTTAATATTTGAGAGATATTTTGAAAACAAAATATCACTGCATATGAACACTGTACCAAGTGATCAAATGTTTTTTACAGATGACCTTGACTGATCATGCACCATATAATTAGGCCTGTCATGATATGTGAAGTTTATTTATAAACTAATTTCGAGAGGATCGCGTGCTTATGATTGCTGTGGCTGGTCCAGCATTATCCAATTCATGATTCACCAATCAGACGATTCCTAAGCCACTATAAATACCCTAAGTTTCATATCACAGCCATCTTTGTTTTGAAGAATCCCCCCTTCCACCCCTACTCCTCCTTTCCTAGATGGGTGGCACGGTGGCCCAGTGGTTAGCACTGTTGCCTCACAGCAAGAACGCCACTGGTTCTAGTCCTTACCAAGCCAGCCGACGTTTCTGTGTGGAGTTTACACATTCTCCCCGTGCTCACGTGGGTTTCCACCGGGTTCCCCGGTTTCCTCCCACCATCCAAAAACATGCAACTTAATTTAATTGACTAATCCAAATCGGCATCATAGACATGCTCCTAGTAAGTAGTCATCTCAAGAGCAATCACTATCTGTTCATTAGCTACTACAGCAGGGGAGTTCTCGATATCTACCTGAGCTCAAACTCCCCTCTCGCCTTGCAAACGGGAGGGAGCCCCGGGCTCGAGGATCTATGAGCTCAGGGCTCTCTCCTGGGACAGCATGCCAAACAAGCTTTATAATCATCAGCTAAGTGTGAACTCTTGAATTAATTTATGCTGTGCAATATAATGTCACAGAAATTATTGTGATAAGATATTATTCTCATTTTATGCCATTGGTTATATAATGATATGTCTTTTTCTATTTATTTCAATTTGTTTATTATTATTATTATTATTATTACTTTCCTGTTTTTCTGTTGTGATGTGGATGTCATAATTGCAAGATTTTGTTATTATTTTGATTGTTAAATATTCAGCATATAAAATAAAAAAAGCTAAATATTCTAGCAAATGCAAAAAAAATTGATGATGCGATTAGTTGGTCACTTTTTTTATGAACAATGACGGATATGCTATGAGGTTTAGCACAATTATAAAATCACAAAGACGACATTGTAGTTTTATAAATTTGTAATCTGAAGCCGCAACAGCTCTTCTCACATGAGCAACTCATGATAACAGTTCTTTTATTATCTTGAAGGAGCTTTGTTTGGCAGTAAATTATCCATTTAATCTCTCTGATTTAAAGAGTTTGAGAATGAAACATGCACTAAACCCTTCCCAGGTTTGTCAAGAAGATAGATTATTAATTTCTCAACGAAGGGCAGCATTTCAAAAGAGAAGTTTCCTTAATGCTATGATATGATATACAATACAAATGTGTTTTATTATTTTACAGATGGTTTATAAATAAAAATAAAAAAAAAATTCATTAAATGCTTTAGTTTATTATGATTAGTGATATTTGTTTAATTTATTCATTCATTACTTTTCAGATTTCATTCATTCATTCATTTTCTTTTCGGCTTAGTCCCTTTATTAATCAGGGGTCACCACAGCAGAATGAACCGCCAACTTATCCAGCATATGTTTTATGCAGCGGATGCCCTTCCAGCTGCAACACAGTACTGGGAAACACCCATACACTCTCACATTCACACACATACACTACGGCTAATTTAGTTTATTCAATTCACCTATAGCGCATGTGTTTGGGGGAAACCGGAGCGCAAACGTTTGTGGGAGAATCGTTTGCGGGGGAAACCAGAAAACCCGGAGGAAACCCACGCCAACACGGGGAGAACATGCAAACTCCACACAGAAACGCCAACTGGTCCAGCCGGGACTCAAACCAGCAGCCTTCTTGTTGTGAGGCGACAGTGCTAACCACTGAGCCACCGTGTCGCCACAATTAAATTATATTTAAATTATATTATAATATATGTAAATTATATTATATTTCCATCATTTGTTCAGATTTGTCTGCTTTTTTCTATATTTAATAATGCACACTGTAAAAAATGCAGGGTTCCACACAATTCATTCACGTTGTCCCAACACAAACCCATTAAGTTAATTATTAACGATTAAGTGGATTGAGCATAAAACAATTAAGTTGTCCCCAAAAAATCTCAAGAATTGTGTTGTTTCAGCTCATTTTAAATAAGTAATTTTGAACAATCTTTTATGAGGGTGTATACAGATTCCTGGCCAGTAAACGATTATTACAAATGTTTTATAATTATGTTTATTTATATTTTCTCAAGACATCAGCTATTGGTAGATGGTGATAAATGTTAGCTTTAGGCCTTGAGTGTAAATGTTCCTCTCACAAAAGATACCATGGTGACCACAATATCCAACAACAGCATACAAAAGAGTGCTACAGTCAGGTTCTGGAAGTAAGAAAACCCCCATTCATTTCCTCCACAGGGGAACAGATTTTGAATGATTATACTAAATTCTAGTTTAGTATTTCTCTCTTGTTTTTTAATCCGATTACGCAATTCATAATGCTTCATAATTGTCGTTCCTTTTGCCTTGTATGAGTTTGTGATGTTGTGATTTACCTCATAAGCGCAAATTATTCTTTGACAACAACTTAATGAAAAATAGGGGTACTGAAAAGTGGACACTTCACTGTACAACACAAAATGTGAAACTGAGAATGTGGAACTAGTCACCACAAATATTCTTAAATCAATTCTGTATTAGTTTATAAGATCTGTACAATAACTGTAAAAACAATGAAAAGTGGCTACAACCGAGTAACAAAGAATAGTGTCTATGGTAGCTGCATGTAAGGGGATTAATACAATGTAACTGTTCTTGTCAGCTTTTATAAAAAGAAAGTGGCATGGCAACTCTGCTGTTTATGACACTGTTAGTACAGTTAATGACAGGTTACTGTAGAACCACGCGGTTTCATTTTTCATTTACTTATTATTTACTTAACTAATTAATTTTATTGATGGCATACAGATTAAGGGTCAAAGATGAGATGTCCTATTTTAGTGTCTGCATCAAATTAAACTTACAAAAGTATTTTATATACATAGAAAGCATCTTAAGTGTGTAATATGGTTTAATTAAGTACATTTTTAATATTAAAATGTTGAAATATGGGTTAAACTGTTAATCAGTATAACATATATGTAAAACATAAACATTTAACAGTTTACTGTATCACTTTACAATAAGGTTCCATTAGTTAATGTAATTACTAAAACAATCAAACGATGAACAATACATTACAGTATTTATTCATCTTTGTTAACGTAGGTCAATGAAAAAAGTAATTGTTAGTCCTTGATAATTCACAATGCATTGATGTTAAAAAGCACGACTCTGGATTTTAATGCTTCATTAATAAATGTTCTAATTATCATTAACTATGAGTTATAGATGCTGTAAAATAATTGGTTATTCTTATTACACATTAGTAAATACATTAACTAACACTAACTGCCGAAACCTTACTGTAAAGTGTGACCAATTTGACTTATTTACCTGTACTTCTTAAAAATACGTAAAAAGTAATTGTTTGTACTAAAATTCTTTATGTTTTAAATGACTAAAAACTTCTTGCCGACAGATAGATTAAACCCAGCGGTTGAGAATTTAGATGAGGACAGTGAAGGGTTCAAAATACAATTAATACTTTTTTAATAAAGTCTTTCAATGTCATCAAATGATTGCCTGACAGGATTTTTGATAAATATACGTTGTTATTACACTGAATGACATTTCAGCATGTGACTTCTGTATATCACGGTAAAATTGTATAATTGTAATCAACGTTAGGTCACATTTTTAGGTGATAATATATTAGACTTTTATTGTCTTTATTCTTGAAACACACTTCTCTTTTTTTAATATATTTAATAATGCACACTGTAAAAAATGCAGGGTTCCACAATTCATTCACGTTGTCCCAACACAAACGCATTAAGTTAATTATTAACGATTAAGTGGATTGAACATAAAACAATTAAGTTGTCCCCAAAAAATCTCAAGAATTGTGTTGTTTCAGCTCATTTTAAATAAGTAATTTGGACAATCTTTTATGAGGGTGTATACAGAATCCTGGCCTTCTGTATATCACGGTAAAATTGTATAATTGTAATCAACGTTAGGTCACATTTTAAGGAGATAATATATTAGACTTTTGTTGTCTTTATTCTTGAAACACACTTCTCGCCCTTTCCGTAAGTTGTCGCAGATTTAATGTAATATAAATGTTTTAATAAGGGTTACTATGGTGAATGTAAGCGATCCACAGCACTCGACAGTTGACTGTAAATAACAGTCACAGGTCACACAGGTGTAAAATTAGAAACAAGAAAGATCAAATTCAGGATTAGTAGTTATGTCTGTAATGAACGATATCGCCTGAGCGCTTAGAGTTTAGATTCATTTACCTTTCTGAACCGTGTTTTCCCCCGTGTCCTCCTCACCATCGTCATCATCATCTTCGTCACGGCGAGTGTCGCTTCTCTTACAGCAAACTGGCAAACAAACCCGGTAAAACGCAGCGCGGTTGACCGGTCGGGACTCCCCAGCGTCCCCATCCGGCGCTTCCGATAGAGTTCGCATCTCAAATTCCTCCCCAACCTTCCCATCTTCAACTTTATGACAAAGCACTCTGATGTCGTCCGCTGTATGAGGGACAACAGATAAATCTGTGTCATTATTACTCACAGAGCCATTGCGCTGTCTAATATCACCCATGACAGAGGAGAGCAGCTGTCTGGCATACCTTGACCACGCGTCTTGACACACGGTTGCCTTCGTGTAGAAATGGTACCTTACCGAGCAACAAGTTAAATAATTAACCTTGTACAAAGAAACGGTGGTTGCATTATTCTGCCGCTAGAGGAAGACAAAACGCGTTTGAATGAGGTTGGACGACAATGACGTTTCACAGCGTTTATGACGTTTCGTACTGGAAATCCTCATTACACGCGTTCATTGTTGAATCTCTTAAACTTATTAATAATAAGAATAAGTTTCTTAAAGATTATGGAAATCTTTTTCTTAATGATTGAGGTGATTAAAAGAAGTTTAGTCAAAACAAGTTTCATATCTATCACACCTAATGTGGTTAATGTGTTGTATGTTTGCTATAAACAGTTACAAATGTCTTTTTACATCACTGTAAAAATTTAAAGTTGATCTTAATTATGGAAATCTTTTTATTAATGATTGAGGCTTTGTAAAGATTTTGTTTCTCTGTTTCCTAGCTTTTGTTATTGTATTTTCTCTTCAATTCAGTGCTAATTGTATTCATTCATTATCTTTTCGGCTTAGTCCCTTTAATAATCTGGGGACGCCACAGGGGAATGAACCGCCAACTTATCCAGCATATGTTTTACACAGCGGATGCCCTTCCATCTGCAACCCATCACTGGGAAACATCCATACACACTCATTCACACACTGACACTACGGACAATTTAGCTTACCCAATTCACCTATGCCGCATGTCTTTGGACTTGTGGGGGAAAACACGCAAACTCCACACAGAAATGCCAACTGACCCAGTCGAGGCTCGACCCAGTGACCTTCTTGCTGTGAGGCGATCGTGCTTTCCACTGCGCCACTGTGACGCCCCATAACTCAAAAATAAAAGTTTTAGTTCTGAGGGGGAATAACCATTATGTCAAGAAATAAACAGCAATTTTGAGAAAACTAAATGGAAAAAAGGGGGGAAAAGTCAGAAATGTGAAATATAACCCCAGAATTACCTTTTAAGTATTCTTACACTGTAGAGGAAACAAGCATCCATATTCATTTATTCATTTTCTTTACGGCTTAGTCCCTTAATTAATCTGGGGTCGCTACAGCGGAATGAACCGCCAACTTATCCAGCATATGTTTTACGCAGCGGATGCCCTTCCATCTGCAACCGATCACTGGGAAACATCCATACACACCCATTCACACACTGACACTACGGCCAATTTAGCTTACCCAACTCACCTATAGCGCATGTCTTTGGACTTGTGGGGAAAACCGGAGCAAACCCACGTGAACACGGGGAGAACATGCAAACTCCACACAGAAATGCCAACTGACCCAGTTGAGGCTCGAACCAGCGACCTTCTTGCTGTGAGGCAATCGTGCTACCCACTGCACCACCGTGATGCCCATATATATTCACTTAAGTCTTATTATTTGTAGTCTTATTTAGTTTTTGTTTTATGATTTATAATTAGTATTATTGTAGAATTATATAATCAAAAATGTTTAGTGTTTTTATTTCTTAAATTATATTGTACTTATGTTTTTAGCAGGTTTCATGCATTAGAGGCACGTTGATACACTTCCTATATGCAAAATTACTGATCACAACAAAGCAGGCGTATATATTTTTTAAGGTTTTATTAGATCTTAAAAAACAATACCAGTAAACAACTAACCTTCCCTCCCACAGCCTCAATATTTGCACAAAAAAAAACAAAAAATCCTACGCTTATTGCATTCTGGTTATTAAAAGAAGTTTAGTCAAAACAAGTTTCATATCTATCACACCTAATGTGGTTAATGTGTTGTACTTTTGCTTAAAAAAGTTGTTACAAATGTCTTTTTACATCACTGTAAAAATGTAAACAGTTTATTTGGCAGATTGTTATTACGTCAGCAACAGCTAACTGATTTGACCTTTGTTGGCTCCTTGTTATACCTCTTTAGTGACTACATGGCAAGCATGAGAATATGTTAACAATAGCTTTTGTTGAAAGGGGACAAAAAAACAGGAAAGATGAAAAGTGCAGAGCAGATGGTGACAACAGAGAAAGACACACAGAGGGCGTTTCTAGAGAGGCATTCATCTGGAATTATTATTATTAGTGCTAGGCTAGATCATGCATGTACAGTTGAAGTCACAATTATTAGCCCTCCTGTGATTTCTTTTTTTCAGGTATTTCCCAAATGATGTTTAACAGAGCAGGGAATTTTTCACAGTATTTCCTATAATATTTTTTCTTCTGGAGAAAGAGCTATTTGTTTTATTTCGGCTAGAATAAAAGCAGTTATTATGTTTTAAAACCATTTTAAGGTCAATATTATTAGCCCCCTTAAACAATATTTTTTTTAGATTGTAATCTAATTACCCTAACTTGCTTAATTAACCTAGTTAAGCCGTTAAATGTCACTTTAAGCTGAATACTAGTATCTTGAAAAATATCTAATCAAATATGATTTACTGTCATCATGGCAAAGATAAAAGAAATCAGGTATTAGAAATGAGTTATTAAAACTATTATGCTTAGAAATGTGTTGAAAAAAATCTTCTTTCCGTTAAACAGAAATTGGGGGGAAAAATATACAGGGGGAGCTCATAATTCATACTTTAACTGTAGCTTCATCTGTGTCAGGGTCTGTTTTCTGTGCCCTAACTGCTCAGGTCGATCATCAAGTGCTCATAAATCTGCGTCTTCCCTTTAAAGCTGGACGCCAGCAGGAACTCTCGGTTGTCAATGGAGGCCAGTGAGAATGCTCTCGGCGCCTGGACGTTGAGCTCCTGGAAGTGCACAAACTGGCTCTTCTTGGCATCCCACTGATAGACCTGCGTTAGCGAGTAGTCGCTGCCGAGGATGGCGTACTGCCAGTTGCCGATGGAGACGGGCTGGAAGACCATGGACCCCCGCGAGGGCATTGTCTGTATCTCTATGAACATAGCGCCACCCCACTTCATCACCTTGGAGTCTCCGATGAAGCGCGTCAGACAGATAAACAGCTCCCCCTTTACCTTGAAGTGTTTGACCGCATAGACGTCCTCCATCTCGGGAATGTCCGTCCGCCTGTCGAACTGCTTCTGGCTCCGGTTCCACTGGTAGACGACAGGCCGCTGTGAGCTGCTGGACAAAATAATGTGGGGTTTGCCGGCGATTTCCAGGTACTCCACATCAGTGTCGCGGTACCACGGATGGAGAGACTGGTGCGAGTAGAAACCATTGCCGTTCCACTTGTAGACCGTGGTGGAACCGGCCTTGGAGCTGTCCGCTATCACAAAGAAAAACTCGTCGTCCACGCGGAAAGTCTCAATGTCGTTGGGTTTTCGGATTTTTAGTATGTCGATGTCCTGTATTTTGATGAACTTATCGGCTGAGCTGTCTCTTTTGTAAATGTGAGAGCCACCAAACAGTTGAGCGACCACAATGAAGAGGTGGTTATCGATGACCATTGGCTTGCACACCACCGTGGAGGTGCCTGCAATCAGAAAAACTGCATTAAGGATAGTTCAGCCCTAATAATATTCAATTCTGTCATCATTTACTCATTTTTTAAAACATTTAGGATAATCTAAGTACATAAGTCATCAAAATATATAACACTTTAATGAACTCTTTAAGATAACAATAGCAGCACTTTTTACAGCCAAACAGCAATGCTCTCTAGGTGTGATGCGTGATGCTCACTTTCGATGAGGTCATAAGCTCTGAACTCCATATTGACGTGGTCCCATTCCGTGAAGTTGCATCTTCCGGAGAAAGGCTGAGCGTAAACCACATACTGATCGTTCCCAAATGAAAAGGCCTCCACAGATAAAGATTCAAAAGGAAGGGTTTTCTTTAAAGCAAACTCTGCAACAGAGAAAGATAGATTAGTTGACTCACTTATGTGGCTTTTTTAGGTCATGTTTCCCAGCAATACAGATTACCATATCACCACAAAATGTAGTAATAACTCCAATCACAACTGTTTAGATTGTTTATACTGTTGTCATGCGCAGACTATCCTGTTGCCCAACTGTAAACTTCTAAATGTGGACAGTTAAGTATTATTAAGCTATTATTATTAATATGTATGTGCACTGTGCACAAACTGGCCTGAGTTTGTAAGTCTTTAATGACTTCACGATTCAGTTGATTACTGAGTTTTGTGGCTTTTTCTGTGAGCCACACTTTCAACATTCCTTGCAGATTTACATATTACAGAAATATAAATAATTGAAACCTGCAACTACTGAGTAATATATCCTGAACTATTTGCATATTTGCATATTTATTTATTTATTTTTTGCAAATCTCAAATGTACATCGCCTTGCTGCCTAGCTCTAAATGAGACAATTAGGCTTTAAAGGTGCTGTATGTATGTTTTTAACTCTTCTAAAGCATAAACATACCATAATTATACCATAATACCATCTTGTTTATCTGAAAAACAATGCTGAAATCAGTTATTCAGCTTTGAAAATGTGTTTTCTGTGCCGGAACAGTGTCTTTGTTTTGGTTCTTTTAACCTGCCCAATGCCAGTTTAGCCAGTAATATTTCAGCACCCCGGGTTGCCTTCATGGAAAATCGCATATTTCATTCAGTCATGAAGGCTCTCAAAGCATGCGCCCGTGACCCAAATGTGACCTCCGGTGGACAGTAGCAGCCTCCGAAATAAGACGCAGATTCAGAGTTCCACATGAGGTTATTAATTAGCAAATAATATAAATATTATGAGCATTAGGCGAGCAGGTTACGTTGTAAGCCCGTGTCCTAACAACACGCTACGTTATGATTCACAGTGATAAGCAATTTGGCTGTTTGCACCACATGAAACACGACAGAAATTGAAATAGAGCCATTCAGAAGCACAGAATATGCACTTACTCATGAAATGGTACGGTTTATAATCTAATTAATACATAATAAACCTCTTTAACATTATTAAATGTACATGCTGAATCACTGATATGTGTTGGTTTGCATTATTTCACAGTTCTAAAGTTCAATTTCAAACGGTTTAGTTTACTGTCAAGATCTGAGGTGAACAATCTGCTGCTGCTTGTGTTTGTTTTGATCCAGGAATGCAATACCTAGATGAACCACTGGGTGTCAAACTTACATACTGCACCTTTAAATTATAATAAACATTACCAGTAAATAAATAGTAAATAATATGACAAGTCCCAGTTAGTCTAATGCAGTATATCAGCTTATAGAGAAAGTCTTTTTTAAATAAATAAATATATAAAAATTAGTTTTAGTATTAGAAGATTAAAATAATTGTTTATAATGTATCCTAATTCTGTTTTAACAGTAGGAGTCTGCATATTTGAATTCAACAATTTAACATATGTTTTTCACGTTTGTCTTTGAATTGCATTATATAAATCAACCACCCTGCTTTCGGGACATACTGCTATCACAAAAGGCCATTAAAAAACACATCGGTCTGCCACTTTCTGAAGCTATTTTGAGATAAACACATCTTTGTACTCCCAAACGGTTTTACACATACAACATTTACAACCATAGGGAAATCTGGCCACAAATATTAATGAATCTCGGGCGTTGAGACACAAACACGTTTTAAGGTGAGCCTGTGCTGAGGATGTGAATGTTTAAAATGCATTACTAAGCATTCCAGCAGAAATAAAAATCAGCAGACACTTCCTGCAGGTCAGTCTGGCTGTTTTATACTCCAGAGAGTCCAGTGCTCATTTACCTGCTGTAATGCACTCAAAGGACTGAGGCATGAGGTCATTTATCTTCTTCCCTTGATAGGGTGAAGGCCCACTGCAGTATAACTGATCCACCGTTGCATTAGTGCTGAACATCCATTCCACCAACCACTTCAACTTACAGTCACAACTGAACATGTTTCCTCTGAGATCCCTGCACGCACACAGGACTTTCATTTACCTTTACTTCTTGCATAGTACATAGTGTACAAACAATACTGGACTTCATTGGTCAAATACATACACTTTTGTTAAGGCATCCATTCCTTTGAATATATCTCTGGGCAACGTCTCAAGATTATTGTAGGCGAGACTCCTATAAAACAAACATCATTCTTATAATTATTTTAGTTCCTGCTTGCTCAAACTACTTATTTACAATGAGATTTGAGGTTTTTTTTAGGACAACTTAAATTTTTATGTTGAATCGACTTAAATTTATATATAAAAAAACAACATGAAGGAATTGTGTGAAACCTTGCATTTCGACAGTGATTATTACAATAAGGATAGATTTTTTTAACATTAGTTAAAGGGATAGTTCACCCAAAAATGAAATCTGTCATCATTTACTCATCCTTCACTTGTTTGAAACCTATTTGAGTGTCTGGTTGCTGGCACCCACTGACTTCCATAGTAAATTTTACCCTACTGTGGAAGTCAATGAGTGCCAGCATTCTTCAGAATATCTTATTTTGTGAATAAAGAAACTCATAAAGGTTTAAAACCACACGAGGGAGTGATTTGTGGGTGAACTATCCCTTGAACTCCAGTAATTAATATAAACTAAGAATAAACATTACTTCTACAGCATGTATTAATCTTAATGTAATCTCGTCATTTACCAATGCATTGAAAAAATCCAAAGATGATGTCTGTTAACCTTTTCATTGAAACATTTTTAATTCTTACTAACTAAAATTAACCATTTAAATGCTGCAAAAGTAATCAGTTTGTTAAGGAATCCATACAGTTAGTTAAATAATATTATCATTCATTCATTCATTCATTTTCATTTCGGCTTAGTCCCTTTATTAATCTGGGGTCGCCACAGCGGAATGAACCGCCAACTTATCCAGCATATGTTTTACGCAGCGGATGCCCTTCCAGCCGCAACCCATCTCTGGGAAACATCCATACACACCCATCCACACTCATACACTACGGACAATTTAGCTCACCCAATTCACCTGTACCGCATGTCTTTGGACTTGTGGGGGAAACCGGAGCACCCGGAGGAAACCCACGCCAACACAGGGAGAACATGCAAACTCCACACAGAAAGGCCAACTGACCCAGCCGAGGCTCGAACCAGCGATCAGTGACCTTCTTGCTGTGAGGCGAACGTGCTACCCACTGCGCCACTGTGAGGCCTTATAATATTATCAAATGATTATAAATATAAATAAGTAAAGTATTTTAGAAACTTTGATATACTTACAGGTGTATGAGGGATTTCAATCCTCTAAAGGCATGGGGAGAAATCGACTCTATTTTGTTGTTTTCAATAAATCTGAAATAAAGCGATGCATTTATATTGAAATGGAGTGATAAAAAAGAAGATTAATCAAACACAACAAAAAATACAATCAAACTCACAGATATTCCAGATGTGGCAGCCCTTGGAAGGCATCTTCATCAATCAAGTCAAAAGAATTGGCTGTAAACAGTCTAGAAAATCAAAGCGTACACACAAAAGATTCAGTGGTTTGCTTTTCTGGATATTATATAATGTTTCCCTCACAAATTACAACTACAAAACAGTTGTGACCACAAATCAGGTCCAGATACATAATTAAAGTTGTACACAATCAAATCTGATGAAGACAAAATAGCAACGGCATTCTACCTTTCTGTTTTTAATTACTTCCCTGACAGACATACATCTCATGTGAAACGCCATCCAACCAAACACTAGTAATCTTCGCATAAATTCTTTCCATATGCTCGAAAGTATTGCACAATCAGACCTAACACATGGTGAAAACGATTAAAGACTGGTCATATTTTGCATAATAGGGCCAAATCCAGCAGTCGCATTTGCATTTGCTTTTGTGTGAGTGTACATTTGCATAGAATCGCATAACTTACTGCCTCTCCGACGTTTATTCATAATACATTATGTTTAGGAAAATGTATATTTAAGCAAACATCTTCATATTTGTTTATCACGAGGACAAGCCCATGTCCCTGACAGAGCAGCAGCGTTGCATAATATTCACACCAATTTAAAGGCTTTGAGAAATTAGACACGCTGAAGAATGTCCCCAAAATGCCCGTATTAAAGGGGGACGGGCCGTAATTGCCTAGAACAAACATTGGACCACTTAACATGGTGATCACCCCATCCTGATACAGAGAAAAAAACACACACATAACACTAAGGGAAACTCACAGAAGCTGAAGGGACGGCGTGTGGAGAAAGCTTCCCCCTGCAATCTCAGTGAATCCAGACTTCACAAACGAGCTGTTGGGAAAAGAAGGAGTATAATTTAGATGTAAACGAGTATTTGCGCTAAAGTTCTAATGCTTTCCATTATAAATACCATTAGAGACAAAAGCATTGAATTTAACAATCAAAAGCAGTGCATTTGAATGGTTTCTAATGTGTGTGCACCACATACTCCATTAGGATTTATTGGTTTTAATAATAGAAGGTACAAAATTACTAGTACACACTCCTAGGACAACTAGAGTTTTCATTATAACTAATGCATATTCAATGATAACCTATAAAACCATTACAAACTCTATGATGCTTTCTATTGTGATTTTGTCTTAACAAAATGATCAAATATGTCCAATATGTCTGGTATTGCACAGGTATATTTTTGATATTAACCAAAATGCATTGTTGGGTCAAAATTACAGAGTATTTATTTTTTGTTATTGAAAAATCATTTAAATATAAAGTGAAGAAATAAGATATTTGGATATTTATATTTATAAATAAGATATTTTGTACATTTTTTACTGTAAGTATATATTAAAACTCATTTTTTTAATATAAGTAAATTAATTTCAGACAACTTGAACATTGATTTTCTCATTATTTAGATTTTTGTAAACCCTCAGATTACAGATATTCAAACCGTTGTACCTCAGCCAAATATTTTCCTTCCCTAACAAAGTATACATCAATGGAAAGCTTATATATTTCGCTTTAACGTGATGCATAAATCTAATATGAAACGAAATCCCACCAAACACTCGAAATCTTCTCATAAATCCTTTCCATATGCTCAAATGTTAAAATATGTGACAATAAGTCTTGTGTTGCAAAGGTATATTTTTGACAATAACCAAAAATGCCTTGCTTGGTTCAAAATTATAGATTTTATTGAATAATCATTTGAATATTAAGTAAATGAATAAGATTTAAATTGATATTATATTTAAAAAGAAGCTATCTTCACATTTTCCTACAGTAAATATATATAAATATAATCGTTTTCATTCATTTATTTCGGCTTAGTCCCTTTATTAATCTGGGGTCGCCACAGCGGAATGAACTGCCAACTTATCCAGCATATGTTTTACGCAGCGGATGCCCTTCCAGCTGCAACCCATCACTGGGAAACATCCATACACACTCACTCATTCACACACATACACTACGGACAATTTAGCCTACCCAATTCACCTATACCGCATGTCTTTGGACTGTGGGGGAAACCGGAGCACCCGGAGGAAACCCACGCCGACACGGGGAGAACATGCAAACTCCACACAGAAATGAACCAGCGACCTTCTTGATGTGAGGCAATCGTGCTACCCACTGCGCCACCGTGAGGCCCATATAATAGTTTTTTATTAGTAAATTCATTCAGACGACTTTAACTTTGATTTTTACCATTATATTGCTTTTTTGAACCCTTAGATTCTCAAGCAGTTTTACCTCGGCCAAATAATTTCCTAACCTAACAAACTATACATACATAGAAAGAAAGCTTATTTATTCAGCTTTAATGTGACGCATAAATCTCGATTTAAAAAAATACCACATTACCGCATCAGACAGAACTTGAATATAAAGTGTAGTTTGTATAGACTTACAGTGAGACGACGTCTGGAGGGAAGCTGTGAGGCACAGATCTCACATTTTCACACAAGGCGTTATCTTTGGTGCACGTGCATCCAGGGGGGCATCTCGGCTGTTTGCCTCTTCTGCTCTCCACAAACAGCAGGACCGCTGCGACCCACAACAGAAAAGTGTATGCTCTTATGCTCCCGTTCGCATGTCCCATCCTGCGCGGGTGTGAGTGTGTGTGTGTGTGTGTGTTTGCGCGGGTGATCAGTGCTGCTCTGCCGCTCGACTCCTTCACTTGTGTCCGTGTGATGAATGTCTGAGTCTCAGTCTGTCAGGCGCTCATCCAGGCGATTCGTTCTGCTATAATGGGCTCAGATTTCCTGTTAGTTGCATGCAGATTTTTAATAACAAACCGATCTTTTTATGTGTGTGGCTCTACATAACAGAGAATAAAAAAATACATCAACAACAACAGTGAAAATGAAAGTGCACGAGAAAACAAACAAACATATATATTACGAGATCAGCGCTTTCCTTGGCGACGCGGGTTTGAGGATCAAACAATTCCTTCAGATCCTGGGAGAATCCCTCTTTTGCATCATGATGTACCAGCTGCTGTCCAATGGTGTTATTACTGTGAATGCGCATGAACCGATCCATGAATAAGTGATAGTGAGAATATTCATGAGGCTTTGGAGAGATGCACCTGCGCCCCTCAAGCAATCAGAGCAAGAAATATACTCAGCTTTCACGAAGCTTGCTCTTTATACTTCTTCACATATTCTTCTTTATATAATGTAATCAATATACAATGTATAAAAAAATATTCAGTAGCTCAATTAAATAGATTTACTTGACCTTGTTGCATAATGGTTTTTTTTCTTTGTATTTTTATTATTATTATGCAGATAGATAGATATATATATATATAGATAGACAGATAGACAGATAGATAGATAGATAGATAGATAGATAGATAGATAGATAGGTAGGTTGAACTGGCTGTATTATTTAAAAAAATCTAAAGTATTTATTAATCACATATAAAAATCAAACAATAGATATGCATTATATTTTAAATAAATTGTAAATATTAATATACTACTTATGTTATATTAATATGTACAAATATCGATATAACATAGTATATTCATATTTACAAATGATTGAATATTAATATACTACTTATGTTATGTTTCATATCATATTATTTTGTGGTATGTGGCTCAAAAGCATTGTATTATTATCCAGCTGTTTTATTATTATTATTCTCATACTATTATTAGTAGTATTATAATTGTAGTAGTGTATATACAGTATATAATTCATCTAAATAGTTTTACATGTGATGTTTCTTTCCACGAGTTTTTACATGACATCCATATGGAGGCTTCTTTGTTGCATTGTATGGATTCTCCATAGCCATTTTTGGAGAACAGTGCGGCGCCTGTCCCGATCCCTGCAGCTCTCTCTGCTTTCATTTTTAGCATTTTTCGGAATAAAAGACCAGTTGTTCTGCATTTGAGAAAATGGCAAATCGCCCCCCTCTAATGTCCCACCAGAGAATTGTTACCAATTTCCGATGAAAACAAGTGTGAAATATGAAGCCAATGATAAGTCCGTTGAAACAAAGAACTCTGGCAACAAAAATCCTGCATATCATTTGGTCACTTTCATATTTGATCTCTCCATATATCTTATTTAATCCCTAAACATATATAAAGAGACATTCTTCAGACTTAATTGAAACATTATATTGACATTAAATGAGACAAAGAAATGAGCACATTAAATACAGCTCAACGCAAGAACGCACACTGGAGGACGGGGCTACCTTTGTTTTGACCACGTGGTTCACACGACATCAGTGCGCGCCTGTCTGCGCTTCAGCGGCATGTAAACAAATGATGAGCGACATGGACAAAACTGCACTAGACCTTGTTAAGGTAACGTTTGCAATAAATCACAGGTTATGGTTTGGTTTAGCTTGTGCACACGACGTTTGCGACAGCTTGTCATTTATGAATGGAAATGAAATAAATGTATTTATCAAACATTACACATCGGCAGCATGGCGCATTACTTTCAGTGTATTTAGGTAATCAGATGTGCTCGTATTAAACTTTAACGTTAGATTGTATAATATAAACGTAATATTTACCTTACATAAAAATCGTCATTTAGCAAGTTAACCCTGTCAGCTTGACAAATAACTTGAAATAGAAGCGTGTAATGAACCTTTTTTTTGACTGGAAGTAACACAGAGTTCTCCCAAAAGATATTAAGACAACGTACAAGCATCAACATTGTGGTTCAACATCAAAAAAAAAATATTATTTCCATTTGAAAAAAAAACTTTAAGTCGGAAATTGTCAGGGGTATGAATCATTTTGACTGTATATAAAAACAGATGCAAACCATAACCCAAGATACTGTGAATGTGGAACATCAATATAGAAAATTCCTTCATATTTACACCGGGCATCATTTTTACATACGTTTGCTCAGTGTATAATGCAGATAATAAAGTGAGTGTGAGAAGTGACCTTGGCATGTACTGTTTTTGCCTGTGGGTGTTGTGTTTCCTGTGCTGTGCTGAAGTGGCATCATGGCAGCTGACTCAGACTCGAACACTTTCTGCCTTTGCTGCGCTCAGCTGGACTCACCTTCCCTTTCCCTTTCCCTACTGTACTTCTTTAGTAGATCACCTGCCATAAAATCACTTCACAGATGAACAAATGTGTTTAAATGCTCTGCGTTAATGATGTATACACACTAGGGCTGCGCGATATTGGAAAAATGTGACATTGCGATATATTGTTTTGCTGCGATTTATATTGCGATATGAATAAAATTTCACCAGGAGACTTGAATAGCTCTATTTGCAAAGAATTTATTAATTTTGACTGATTCGGGAATATTTCGGAAGACTGGGGATTATTCTGGATTATTATTATTGGAAAGACAGAAGTGAAATATTTTACATCACAGTATTCAGGTACAGAAATTGAATAATCAAATGTAAAATAACACAGTTTAGTCTTCATTGTATAAATAATTCAGTAAATACATCTTCATTAAAGTTACAAACGGCCTCATGGTGGCGCATTGGGTAGCACGTTCGCCTCACAGCAAGAAGGTCGCTGGTTCCAGCCTCGGCTGGGTCAGTTGGCATTTCTGTGTGGAGTTTGCATGTTCTCCCCGTGTTCGCGTGGGTTTCCTCCGGGTGCTCCGGTTTCCCCCACAAGTCCAAAGACATGCGGTACAGGTGAATTGGGTAGGCTAAATTGTCCGTAGTGTATGTGTGTGTGTGGATGTTTCCCAGTGATGGGTTGCGGCTGGAAGGGCATCCGCTGCGTAAAAACATATGCTGGATAAGTTGGCGGTTCATTCCGCTGTGGCGACCCCAGATTAATAAAGGGACTAAGCCGAAATGAAAATGAATGAATCAATGAATAAAGTTACAAACAGTACAGTTGTTTGTGCCCAAATACTTTAAACTCTCATGCCTGAATGCCTACACAGTCACTGGCCTTAAAAACACATGCAAATGATAACCTTTCACTCCATTATGGTTAAACTCTTCAGTGAATCCAAAAATCTTCTGGCTCTGAACTGTGGCCTCTAGTAAACTGTAATCCCAACATATAAACTCAACATTGCACTTCCTGCGATGTGACTATTGCGGATGTGCACATTGCGATATCGATGCTAAAACTATATATTGTGCAGCCCTGATACATACAGCAATCTGCAGGCAGTTGGTGTTTTTGTTCTGTGCATTCTGTCTTATCAGTGTTCTGTTGTTGTACTTAATGCTTTAGGTTCATGGAGGCGGAGGGTATGACTCTGATTTCAGCGATGATGATGGTGGAGGCCAGTCCAAATATGGGGAAAATAGGTGAGATTTTGTTATGTCACTAACAAAAAAAAAAAAATAGCAAAGGTTTTTACATTATTTTTAATGCCTTCTTTAAGGAAGAAACTATTTTCCATCATGTTTAAAAGAAGTCTTCTAAAGGGATAGCTCACATGTAACCATTGACTTTCGTAGTATTGTTTTGTATTATATGGATGTCAATGGTTACTGGTTTCTAACATTCTCGTTTGTGTTCAATAGATAACAAAAAATGCCTGGTAATAATCTGGTAATAATCTGGTCTACAACAAATCCAGGCTAAGTAAATGGCTTATTTTTATTTTTGGGTGAACAGCCACTGTTTTGATGAAAAATTCAGTTCAAACTGTAATATCGTGAACCATCATTGCAATTTAAAATGAATTTTTGGTCTAAATAAATGGCAATTGGGTTGCAGCTGGAAGGGCATCCGCTGCGTAAAACATATGCTGGATAAGTTGGCGGTTCATTCCGCTGTGGCGACACCAGATTAATAAAGGGACCAAATCGAAAAGAAAATTAATGAATGAATAAATGGCAATTAATTCATCTGATGAAAAGCTGAATTTACAGTACATTTACTCCTCCAGAAACTATTCTTATATCATAATTAGAGGCTCAAGAAAGATTTCTTCTTATTAACAATATGCTGCTTAAGGTGTAAACTATGATACACTTGGAAACTTTGGACTAATAATTTTATACATTTAAAAAAAAAAATTTATGTTCATTTCATCAAACTAAAATTAATTAAAGTAATTATAAATAACTTAAATTATTTTTTAGTTTCATGAACTTAACATAGCAAAATGATTAGCCCTCCTGTTCAATATTTATTCTTTTTCAAATATCTCTCAAGTGATTAAGGACATTTTCACAGTATTTCTTATAATATTTGTTTTCAGGAGAAAGTCTTATTTGTTTCATTTTGTCTAGAACTTAAATTTTGCTTATAAAAAATAAAAACATTTTAATATTATTGTAATGGTTGCTTAAAATTCACCTTTGACAAAACAGGTATAAATGACATTTTCAATATATATATATATATTTAAAATTGTACAAATACATCATAATATTAAATGATTTACCTTGAGCATACCTTGAGCAAACAATACTTTAAAATAAAAAATGTTTTGAGCAAACTATAATTAGAAAGGAAAAGTAATTTGCAAGAATAGTTATTGATTTCATGAACTAATTGAAGTGCTGGTCCTCTTGTGTGTGTGTTTGGTTTTAGAGTGGGTCAAGATGAACTCTTACAGAAGCCATTCCAGAAAGGCAAACACACCAAGGTGGCCCATAAAAATGTTGCTGCTCATGAGTGGGACAGGTACGCTACACATCGAATCCATCAAAACAGCATAGTCCATTAAATCTAGTGTGTGTACTCACATTTTATTTCTTCCCCTGACAGAGAGGAAGCCAGAAATCGACGTCAACACCTGATATCAATGAATGCTGTATCCTGTTTTTCACTATGAGAGTGCTTTCACAATGTTTTGCATTTCTTTAAGGCTCATTTTACTTTGATTTCAGCTCTCAGAGACTCATTCAAGATTTAAAATGCATTATGTTAGACTGCTGAAATTGTATTTTTAGGGAAGTGTCAAACTAATCCTTAACAGCCTTTAGTTTGAACGTCACAAGAAGTTTGTCAGCGACTACATTCTGTACTACGGAGGGAAGATTGAGGACTTATGGCGATCCACGTGAGCAGTCACTCTCATTACAACTTTGCAATCTTTAAAGTGCCCTATTATGTTATTTTAAATGATGCGATTCAGCCAAAATAAAAAAAATTAAAAATTATTTTCTCATAAGAAACATTGCAGCATCAGAAAGGTCTGAAAAGGTTCATTCAAGGCAACAACAATGGATGTGCGTTTGGAAAATGTTTCACGTCTACATGACAGCATTTTCAAAACAATCCACATATCCACAAAAAGGCCAAAAATGCTGTATTGCGTATGTCGGGCCAGTATTTAGCACAAAATAAAATATTCTTTTTTCAAAGCGGAAACTAGCTTATGTTGTATACCACACACTGGCAGATTATTTAGCTTGTTTTAAAAAAAAAAGCACTTAATTTTGACTTAATATTTCTAAAAACAAGACAATATTTTTTACCTGTCTAGAAAATGCTTCTTGATTTAAAGACTTTTAGATTTTTGGACTAGAAACAAGACAAAAACCAACATTTTGTGCAGTGTCTGCAATCTGACACAAAATAATAGTGAAAATCTGATAAGTTTCTGCCTTTAGTACAAAATATCTTGTTCAGTTTTTAATAAGTCTGCATATGTTTAGTTTTTTGGCTTATATAGTATAATACAGTAGAACATTTTTATTCAGAAGCAGCTGTTAAATGCATGAACAATAAGAACGATGAAATAAATGTTTGTTTTAAGGAAAAACTCACTTCATTTTGACTTATTATCTTACTATTTCTGAAAACAAAACAATATTTTTTACTTGTCTGGAAAATGCTTCTTGATTTAAGGACTTTTAGATTTTTTGCAGTGGGTTAAACCTGACACAAAATAATAGTGAAAATCTGAAAGGTTTCTGCCAGTAGTACAA
>CAIGQW010012936.1:2291390-2313929 GCA_903798125.1 Danio choprae | reverse complement strand
ACCTTTAATGGACAGGACAGTGGAGATTACAGACAGGAAAGTGTGGGGAGCAGAGAGAAGGGAAGGATCGGCAAAGGAAGCCGGGAATCGAGCCGAGAATCGAACTCGGGTCGCTGTGAGCACCTTAGTGCTATGTGTCGACCCTCTAACCACTAGGCTATTGAAGCCAACAGTGTTTTTAACAAGTTTGAATAAGTTTTTTATGGCTTATATAGTATAATACAGCAGAACATGGAGCTCAAATTCGAAGGATCAGTTTCATTCAGAGGCTTTAAAAACTGGCGTTAAGTTAAATGCATGGACAATAAGAACGATGAAATAAATGTTTGTTTTAAGGAAAAACTCACTTAATTTTGACTTATTATTTCTAAAAACAAGACAATATTGTTTTACTTGTCTAGAAAATGCTTCTTGATTTAAGAGTTTTTAGATATTTGGTCAAGAAACAAGACAAAAACTCTTAGATCTTAGACTGGTGTTGTGCAAATCTGTTACAAACCTGCTGGAATTAAGACTGAAATGACTGATTTCAGGTATAGTTCGGAGTCATTTCTTTCTTTTAGAAGTTAATCTGAACTAACTCTATTCATTGTGCACTTTGCAGACCTTTTACTCTAACAAAAAGCTATATTGCGCCCTTCATGAAAGATAATATCTGAATCAGCGTAATAGAGGCACTTTAATAATTGATGAAAACAATAAATTGCTGACTTCGGCTTTAATTCAGTTTCAGGTTAGCTGATATGAACTGTGTTTCCATCCGCAGGTCTAAGGATAAGACGGATCTGGATGTGGTGAAAGAGAACCACCGTTTTCTGTGGAAAGAGGAGGACGAGGAGGATATGACATGGTAATAATGCCTGTCTGTCTGTCATTTGTATCTTGAACTGTCGCTCTCCACAGTCACCCTAATGTAAAGTCTCTGTTATGTTCAGGGAGAAAGAGCTCGCAAAGAAGTACTATGATAAGCTCTTCAAGGAGTACTGCATTGCAGACCTCAGCAGATACAAAGAAAATAAGGTTTGCCATTTGTTTTATTCAACCCTGCACTGCAAAAGTTCTTAAATAAGTTTCTAGACAAGCAAATATATTGTCTTGTTTTCAGAAATAAGTCAAAATCAAGTGAGTTTTTCCTTTAAAGCATGCACAATGATCTGCCAATGAGCAAAGTAATCTTATTTCAAAGCGAAAACTAGATTATTTAGCTTGTTTTAAGGAAAAACTCACTTCATTTTGAATGATTATTTCTAAAAACAAGACGATACGTTTTACTCGTCACAAAATGGTTCTTGAATTAAGAACTTTTAGATATTTGGACTAGAAACGAGACAAAAATGTTAAGAAAGAAAAGCATTTTTCTTGCTATTCTTCTGTTTTTTGCAGTATGTTAAATCTGACACACAAAATAATAGTGAAAATCTTTTCAGTATTTTTCTGCCTTTAGTGCAAACTATTTACTGAAGACTTTTTAAATAAGTTTGCATATGTTTTTGATGGCTTCTATATTATAATACAGCAGAACTGCTCAAATCTGCGGAGAAAAGAATCAGTTTTATTCAGAGGCTTTAAAAACTGCTGTAAAATTACTGTTAAATGTATGAACAATAAGAGGAAATAAATATAATGTCTTATAATGTTAATTGAATAGATTATTAATGAGATTTGAACAGTATAGGAGACAATTGACATAAAATTAATATGTACATTGCTTTTTTTTCTCCCACTAGTCTTAGTTAGCTATATTTATAATTGCAAGTAGCATATATTAAAGGGACAGTTCACATAAAAGGCCATGCGGTGGCGCAGTTGGTAGCACAGTCACCTCACAGCAAGAAGGTCGCTGGTTCGAGCCTTGGCTGGGTCAGTTGGCATTTCTGTGTGGAGTTTGCATGTTCTCCCCGTGTTCGCGTGGGTTTCCTCCGGGTGCTCCGGTTTCCCCCACAAGTCCAAAGACATGCGCTATAGGTGAATTGGGTAAGCTAAATTGTCTGTAGTGTATGAGTGTGAATGAGTGTGTATGGATGTTTCCTAGTGATGGGCTGTGGCTGGAAGGGCATCCGCTGCGTAAAACATATGCTGGATAAGTTGGCGGTTCATTCCACTGTGGCGAACCCAGATTAATAAAGGGACTAAGCCGAAAAGAAAATGAATAAATGAATGAGTTCACACAAAAATGAAAATGTACTCACTATTTACACTCCAGTGGTTGCAAACCTTTATGAGTTTCTTTCTTCTGTTGATTGCTAAAGAAGATATTTTGAAGAAAGCGGAAAACCTGCAACCATTGACTTCCATAGTATGAAAATAATTATTATGGAAAATATTTATTATGGAAGTTAATGGTCACATTTTTCCAGCATTCTTCAAAATATCTTCTTTTGTGTTCAACTGGTTTGAAACGAGTAAAGGCTGAGTAAATGATGACAGAACCCACGCCAACACAGGGAAATTACTTGACACAGAAATGCCAACTGACCCAGCCGAGGCTTGAACCGGCGACCTTCTTGCTGTGAGGCGATTGTGCTACCCACTGCGCCACCGTGAGGCCTTGCTTTAGTTCATCTTCAAATATTAGCAACAAGTTATTTTAATGTTTACATAAAACAACAAACCAGTGAGATTTCATATCATTAGATGTCTACTAAAAGGCCTTTTGCTTGTTATAAAAGTGAACAGTTTTCAGTAGTTTTTCTCAGTAAGTTGAACATTTAGAGAATTTCACTTATATAATAAGCTTACAGAATTAAATTTTTTAAATTCTGAATACTTTTTCATCTTTAATGTTGTTTAATTTCTGTATTCACTCAATCAGAACTTTTCTTTTAGTTTGGATTTAGGTGGCGTGTTGAAAATGAAGTAATATCTGGAAAAGGTATTTAAAAACTCTATTTCTATACTTAAAAATAAAACAGTATAAAAATAAAACAGTGATCCCCGTTTTTACAGACAAAGCTTAAGGCTACATGCATTATGAGCTGTCTTAACTGAAAATAACTTGTCTTAAAATACACCACTGTCATTGATTAATGGCGTTTTTCAATTGTGTTTTGACAATTAAATGTGTTTTTCTAAAGCATTTTTATAGATTTAAGATTTATTTCTGGCTTAACCTAAATCCTGTTTGTAAAACTGGGCCTGAAACTGTCAAATCTTTTAAGTATTCTGGATGCATGATTAAAAGCTATAAAATGGAGACCAAATCCAAACAATACCATCTTCAGCCACTAGATGGTGATGCAGATTTACCTTTTCTAACATAACACTGGCAGATCTTCTGATGGACAGACCGAAAAAACTGATTTACCAGCCTAAGTGTTGCCAAGAAATATATATTTTTTGCTTTGCATTTATGTTATAAAAACAAACATTTAAATAAACTGATCAGTCGTCAGTGTTAAAACGAATGCTGTGCCAAAAATAAAAATGTGAGGTTCATTTTGGGTTCAAAAATGATGGACGCGGGTTTATTTTGACCCAGCTGGATTGAGTTAAATATCTGACCCAACATGCTGGGTTTTTTTTTTTTTTACCTCAGCTATTGTTTACAAATGACTGAAATAAAAAAAAGTCACACACAGAATGTCAATAGCAACAACACAGGCAAAAGTAATGATTATAATTTTTTTTAGTTTAACAACATTGGTATATTCTAATCATTCATTCATTCATTTTCTTTTCGGCTTAGTCCCTTTATTAATCAGGGGCCGCCACAGCGGAATGAACCGCCAACTTATCCAGCATATGTTTTACGCAGCGGATGCCCTTCCAGCCACAACCCATCACTGGGAAACATCCATACACACTCACTCACACACATACACTACGGACAATTTAGCTTACCCAATTTACCTATACTGTATTGGACTTGTGGAGGAAACCCACGTGAACACGGGGAGAACATGCAAACTCCACACAGAAATGCCAACTGACCCAGCCGAGGCTCGAACCAGCGACCTTCTTGCTGTGAGGCAACAGCATTATTCACTGCGCCTAAATAATTTTAAGTCTATACATTTCTATTTTATTTAACAAATTTTGTTAACACTTTCTGTGAAGCCAATACATACATACATACATATCTATCTATCTATCTATCTATCTATGTATATATAGATATATATATAGATATACATACATACATACATACATACATACATATATATATATATATATATATATATATATATATATATAATACTTAAAATAAATATGTCCAAAATTCTTCTTAATGCATGATTAATACCATATGAACAGCCTACTAATATGTGGTATTGTATGATAAATAAGCACAACAATAATAAAACAAGTACTCTTACTGCATTATAATAGGTGCCTAACTTCATGCATAACCATTTATGTTGTATAATTAATTGATCATTGTTAGGAAATAAATAAAACTGATCAACATGTTGCACAAAAATAAATAACAATTAGATGCACATAACGTTTGTAAATCCAGTCCCACTGTGTATTTTAAAATGGGATTGATGTATTAATAGTTAGTAATGCAGTTGTTGCAGTTAAAATAAGGTACGGGGTAGAATTAAGAGATGTAAGCAATGAAAAATAGCTAAAGGTTTACATTTAGTCATTTAATATTTAGTCATTACATATAGCCATTCTGCTAAATGGTGTAAATGTAATGTAAAAGTTAAAAAGTAAAAATTGTACCATATTAGGAGCATTAAGTATTATGACTTTTGTAGCACGATGAGACCTTAAGAAAACCAAGCCAATATATGAAACTATAACAAGAGGATATGAAATCATGGGATGTTTAATCCATTACATCTTAAGTGGATAAAATTATATTCTGCTTATTTTTTTATTACTTTATGTATATTTCTATTAGGGTTATTCATGAGATGATACGGCATATTATAATATGGATTATAAGGCATTATGTATGCATTAATAGATTATGATTACCCTTATAATGCATTATAAATAAAGGGTTTAGTAGTGTTTCCCAAACCAAAAGTTCTCCAAAGTATATTCTCCTAGTTAAATAGCTCGTTTTTTGCAGTAAAAGTGGAAGTGTGCTTTCAGATCATCATAGCACACAGAACTTCATATAACAGTGAGTATAAGGTTGTGAGTGTTTGCCTGTGTCATAACCAAAATCAATGAATTTGAAGACTGTTGTCTCTGGGTCATGGTTCACGGTTATGTTATCTTAGTGGGTAAACAGGGGTGAAGTACGTGTAAAAATCAGAATTACACAAACAAATAGGCAGATCAATGAGGAGACTGATCAGGTGAACACACACACTCACGCTTGTGTGTGTTAGAGAGCAGCAAAGCGCTTTTCTGACTGAGTCATAAACCATCTGCCATCAGGCATCACCGGCATCACCCTGAGCCGCAGCTTAACCAGAGCAAGCTGCTGCTGTGACGCACACAAACACATACGCACACACAAAAGACATGTATACACAGACAAAAGCATGCACATACACACACATACATGCACACACTCAAAGGCCCGCACACAGACACGTATACACACTCATATGCACGCACACGCTCACATGCACACACTCACAGACACGTATACACATGTTTTTGTCAATTGTGGGGACATTACATAGGTTTCTATTGTTTTTATACTGTGCAAACTGTATTTTCTATTCCCCCAAAGCCAACCTTCACAGGGAAATGTGTTAGAATATTTACTTTCTAAAACAAAACTCATTCTGTGTGATTTATAAGCTTTTGGAGAAATGAGGACATCAGCAGTGTCCTCATATTTCTTCACCTTCTTGTAATACGTGTCATACCTATGTCATTATACAGATTTGTGTCCTGAAATGTCACAAAAACACGTACACGTATACACATATACAAGCACATACACAGGTGCACATACATAAGTTGGCCAGTAGCATGATGGTGGCTAAACAAACTCAGGCTTACAGGAATAGTTTTTGAGTAGACAAAACCCAACCAGTGCACTCGGGCTTTGTCGGATCCATTACTCATTTTTCTCTGTGAACACGGACTGTCTATGACATGCTTTAAAACGTTAAGATAAAAAAACATGGATTTAAACATGGCAAGATGAAAAAAGATGTTCATTAAAGAGGACAACTAATAGAACACAACTTACTTCATCATTCATTCATTTTCTTTTTGGCTTATTCCCTTTATTAATCCGGGGTGGCCACAGCGGAATGAACCGCCAACTTATCCAGCATATGTTTTACGCAGCGGATGCCCTTCCAGCTGCAACCCATCACTGGGAAACATCCATACACACTCATTCACACACATACACTACGGACAATTTAGCTTACCCAATTCACCCATACCACATGTGTTGTGGGGGAAACCGGAGCACCCGGAGGAAACCCACACCAACACGGGGAGAACATGCAAAATCCACACAGAAATGCCACCTGGCCCAGCCAGGACTCGAACCAGCAACCTTCTTGCTGTCAGGCGACAGTGCTAACCACTGAGCCATCGTGTCTCCCAGTGTTGGTTCTGTCTTATCCCAGCACTCTCTCTAAACCCAACATTCGCAGAAAACATTCTGAATTTTTACAATAGAAAAATACTTTATTCTATGTGATTATTCTATGACATAAGAAACTAATTTAAAATGAATCAGCAATGTTAATTTTATATTACCGCCAAAACATGCTAAAACATGCTAAATAAATATTAAGCAGTTTATTTATTTGGGTGTTTTTTCAGAGCCTGTTGCATGCAACACAACAGATGGCATGCAGATATTTACTATTAATTAAATAATATAAATTATCACTTCTGACTATATTTTCATACATTAAGTTTTTGTGTTGACAATTTGTTTTGCATTTAAGTAGTCAAAATTCTTACAGACCAAGAAAACAGTAAAAAAAGTTTACTGAAAAAGTTTACTTGGTGAACTCAGTCTGATCAGTCATTTACTTCCTGCTGCTGCTTTCAGAGTAAGAGCAAAACTCATTCAGCTCATTCAGCAAGTCACAGATCCTTCAGCCTTTGCAGAGTTTTTTTTACAGAGAGCGGTGCAGCGGGTTCAGGCTGAGGAGGACATTATGTAGAGAGATGATGATGATGATGATGATGAAAAAAAAGCTGGGAAAAAAGCAGCTTTCATTAGCAGTTGTAGAAAAATGGATGACCTGAGAATCAGAAAGTTTGAGAGCCACTGCGATATTTGTGGCTCTATTTAATCTCACTTCGACCTGTCGACATGAATGATAACTCATAATGCAGCGTAATGCAGAGTTTTTAAAGATTGTTCTTGCATTAAAACAGAAATTCCCCTCACGTTGTCTGCAGAGTACGACAATCAAATACAGTGGGGGAATTAAGTATTGAACGCGTCATGCTTTCTCCTGGGAATAATATTTCTGAAGTAGCTGTTGACATGGAATTGAAGCAGATTTTGGAAAACACCCAAACAATACACACATAAAAATATAACAATACAAAACAAATCTGAAAAATGTATTTAATACTTCATATAAAAGGCTTTTTGGTGATGGCAGCTAAAATATGGAGAATGAAGTCACATGAATTGCTCAGGTGTGAGTTTTTCCAGACTTCAACAGAGTGTAAAAATCTTGATGGTCAATCAAATCTGATCTTTAATTAGTATTTTCTATTGGATTTGAGACTTTCCTTGGCTGTGTTTTAGATCATTGTCTTGCTGAAATGTCCACCCTGGATTAATTTACAGTTATGAAGGGCAGAGGGTTGCTGAATAACTACTGAGAGATTTCAGCTGCTCTCTGGGCTTTCACTGCCTTTCTGATACTCCCTTTCTTCATGTGTTTAATACTTTTTCCCTAAGTCATTTTATCTTTTTTACACATAACTTAATTTGTAAACTAATTAGTTTAGTTTTCTTTGAATATATGGATTTTTTGGTTGTTACCAACATCCGAGGAAAATTTTAAGTCAACAGCACCTTTAGAAATATGTTTTCTGAGAAATATGGTGACGTGTTCAATACATATTTCCCCCACTGTATGTCAATTCACATTCCGTTAATCGCAATAATGTGGTTATTATTATTATAAATGTTTTGTGTGTGTGCTTTTGTTGCTGATGGCCGTTTAAGCAGGTCTCATGAGGAGTTTGTCCTGAGGAGTTTCCCTGTGTTGGCCATGTTTTCAGCGTAATGAGGGCTTCCCTACGAGTGGTAATGAGGGTTTGCCCTGATGCGTGTTGTCGTTTCTCCAAAGATGCTGTTTGTCAGCTTCACTGGCTTTAACAGCTTCAGTGCTGCTCACGCGAGCTTAATAGCAGAGGTCGGAGTCGTACGTCATCAGAGAGACGCGCTAATTGAGCATCTCATTAATCCGCATGTGCAACGTGAGCTTGATGCCTCAGTCACTCTCTCTGCCACAAGATCATCAACCACACACTCGATATCTATCTGGCCATTATCATCTGCAGTGTGAAGGTGCATTATAGAAGAAAGTGGCTATTGTTTATTTATGCTTAATATGACGTCACTCATAGCTTTTTAAGCTTTATTTGGTGAGGAAACATATGTGGTATCTTCATTGACATTTATGACACAAGTCCTACACTCAAAAATTATTTTTACTGCTTGTTCAAACTACTTATTTACAATGAGCTGAATCAACACAGTTCTTGAGGTTTTTTGACATCTTAATTGTTTTATGTTGAATCCACTTAAATTTGTAAAAACTATCAAGTTAAATTAATCGATTTGTGTTGGGACAACCTGAAGGAATCTTTTTTTTGTTTGTTGTTTGCAGCCACGTCAAAGTTGAACATGATATAATCCTTCCAAAGAGACTCACGGTTGTTCTGCTTTTTCTATATGCATGTTGGACAGACTTTATCAAAGGTCAGAAAGTTGCAAAACATGCAAGTCCTCATTATCAAACCGCCTGTTTCAGCTGGGGTCACGACCTTACAACTTTAATGTAAATAGTTCTGTGGGGGGAATCTCAAACTCTGGCTATTAACACTATAACTACCAACACAGCCATTTTGACCATTTTTATTAGGGCTCCACGATATTAGAAAATCTAACATTGCAATACTTTGTTATTCTTATTCTCAAATATGTATATATATATATGAATACAATTTCATCAGGTGACTGGAATATATCTATTTGGAAAGAATTGATCATTTTATATTGTTTGTGAAGAGTGAATAATGCATAAAATATAATAAACACATTGAAGCATAACATTAAATACAATAAAGAAAAGTTGTAATTTAAATAAACATTGTTTTATCGTTTTCCAAGTCTAACAGTATTCAGGACTATTCAGTAATTGAAAAATAAAAATAAACATAATTCAATAAATTAATCATTTGTTATGCCTGAATGCCTCAAAAACACATGCAAATGATAAATTATAATACAGACTCAACAATGCAAATTATGCGACGTGACTATTGCAGCCCTAATCTTTATATTTAACAATGTAATAGCACTCTTGGAGGAAAAGAGTGTTTCTTTCTTAACATGCTGTTGCAAAAAAACTGTCAAGATGGTTTCCACTGTTAGTATCTCTGGAAGATCTAACAATATATGAATTATGCTTATCTTGCATGGGTTTATTTTTGTTGATAGCCAACAATGCATTTTATGGGTTAAAATCATTAGAATATTATATATTAATATGTTCCATGAAGGAATTTAGTAAATTTCCTAATGTAAATATATCAAAAATAATTTTTTATTAGTAATAAGCATGGCTAAGAACTCAATTTGGACAACTTTAAAGATGATTTTTTTTAAATATTTTGACTTTTCTCAACCCTCAGGTTCCAGATATTCAAATAGTTGCATCTCGGTCAACAATATTGTTGGAAATATTATTTATTCAGCTTTTGGGTGATTTATGAATCTCAACTTCAAAATTTTCAAAAACACTTACGATTGGTTTGTGGTCCAGGGTCACATATCAGTCTCAGAATTAATAGCTGAATGTGTCTTTAATATGGAAGCCTATTTCCACCACAGAATTAAAAATAATACATTCTGACTTTTTTTTAATTACAATTAGACACTTGTCTCACAATTCTGACATCAGAATTTTGCGTTTTGATCAATTTTGATCAACGTCTTAACTGGTAATTGCATTTTTTCTTTAGAAGTTTTTCTATAAATTCATATTTTTCTGTCACAAAAATAAAATATATAGAAAATATGCAAAGACTTCTTTCTCGAGAATCCTAAATTTATATCTCACAATTTAGGTTTTGCTCGCAGTTGTGAGTTTATATCTTGCAATATTTCTATAAAGTCTGGTTTTACATCTTCCTTTTTTTGCCACGGAATTAAAAAAAAAGAGTAATTTTACAATAACAAATACAATTTCTCACAATTCAGTATTCAGATTCTTATGAAAAAAGGAGATGTGAGATATAAATACTGCAATTGTGCATGGTTGTAAATACGTTTCCATGCTTTAAGCGGTTCACTTTCAGCTGAGGTGTGGTCGGGCTCAGGGCCAAAGCCGATCCAGACGGCACACTGTCAGAGGTGTGTTACGCCTGGCAGAAAAACTCCCTGATGACGCACTTTTCCCTGGACTCCAATCTGGAGGATCCCGCTGTAAGCCTGCTGAAACTAATGTCAGGCAGCTGATATCTGAGGTGAAGCCATGGCTAGGCCAAGGTCAAAAGAGGAGAGTGGCTTTTGCTCTGTCTGACTTGTCTCCTGTCAGTAACCCCAGTCAAATCACATGCTGCAGATGAAGCCTCGATTTTTTTTCTTTCTTTCTTTTTTTTTTGGCTTCTCATTGTTTTGTGCATGTATTTTCATCAGGCTGTATACTAGGGCCGAACAATATATTGTTTGAGTATCGATATCGCAATGTGTGTATCCGCAATAGTCACATCGCAGGATTAGATTATTTATTATAGACAAAGATAATATTAAATATTATTTAAAAAATGATTTATACAATGATGACCATATATATTATTCATATATATATTTTACCTTTTGATTGTTTAATTTCTGTACTTGGCTACTGTTAGATTCTCCAGAAAACCATAAATGCTGTTATTTAACTTTTATTTTTGCTCTGTCGTATTTATATATGCTTGTAATTTATTTAATTTAGAAAAGGCTTGATCATCCCAATCGATCTAAATTAATGAAATATTTCCAAATAGAGCTATTCAAATCATCTGATGAAATTATATTCATATCGCAATACATATCGCAACAAAGCAAAATAACGCAATGTCAGATTTTCCCAATATCGTGCCGCCCTACTGTATACATTTCATTCGGCTTTATTGGCCCAATTCACAAACATTCTTTAAACAAAAGAGTCAAGTTTGACAGAAAATAAATGTAATTAAAATTTGATTCAATTCATCTTTATTTTTAGAGCTTACAAATGTAGATTGTGTCAAAGCAGCTTAACATAGATGAAGAGAATAAAAGCCATAAGATTTCAAATTGTGAAGTGTACGAATTTAAGAATGCATGTTTGTTGTTTGTTTTTTTGGATGTTATTAGAAATATGTCCTAAGGCAGGCATCCCATCATTTCAGGGACTACAAAACGTATTGGATGAATTTGAATGTTATACTACACTGTAAAAAATTGCAGGGTTCCACACAATTCATTCATGCTGTTCCAACATAAATCGATTAAGTTCATTCATTCATTTTCTTTTCGGCTTAGTCCCTTTATTAATCTGGGGTCGCCACAGCGGAATGAACCGCCAACTAATCCAGCATATGTTTTATGCAGCGAATGCCCTTTTAGCTGCAACCCATCACTGAGAAACATCCACACACTCATTCACACACATACACTACGGACAATTTAGCGTACCCAATTCACCTATAACGCATGTCTTTGGACATGTGGAGGAAACCCACGCCAACATGGGGAGAACATGCAAACTCCACACAGAAATACCAACTGACCCAGCCGAGGCTCGAACCAGCGACCTGCTTGCTGTGAGGCGATTGTGCTACCCACTGCGCCACTGTGAGGCCCATCGATTAAGTTAACATAACAAATTGAAGTGGATTGAACATAAAACAATAAAGTTGTTCCACAAAATTGCAAGAATTGTGTTGTTTCAGCTCGTTTTAAATAAGTGGTTTGAACAAGCAGCAAATAGTTTTTTGAGTGTATAAACACTTTATTTTAAAGCAGAGAAAATGAAAGCTTAATGACTCCGACCGGCAGATGTTTGACCTAAACAAAATGCTGTTCTCTAGATTTAAGAGAGAAACTTCTCAATTTATGTCTCACCTTGCCTTATTGTTTCAGTTTAAACACATCGAACACATTTTAAGGCAGTCCAATGAACATTTAAGAATATTTGACTTCCTAAAATATTTCTTAAGGTTAAAGGTTAAATATAAATCTGAAGAATGCTTTGAGTTTCATTCAGTAACAATTGCATTTATTATTTCATAGGACTTTTTACCAAAAAATGTCCAACTCTAAATGTTGTTCTTAACATCACTGTAATGGAGTAACCAAGGCCCCGCCCTTCTCTGGAAAAGGGGGCGGAGAGTAGCTGCTCATTTGCATAAAAAAAACACAGCATGATTTTGCTTCCACCTAAAAAGAGGTATTTACTGCTTGATATAATAAATGATACGTAATGCTTCACAGACACATTGTGGGAACAACTGAGATCTTGAAAAAAAAAAACAATTGAGAATACCCTGAGAATTGACAATTTAACCCTGGTTGTAAGCAACAGTGATGGTGATCCAGGAACATGTTGTGCTTGAAAAATTCTAGCTCTCCTTTTACTGTAATAGTTGTATTTATATGGCTAAAAAGTAAGAATAAATGGTAAAATTCTCAATAAAATGTTTCTCGAAAGTCAGATACTTTTCCAGTGATGGGTTGCAGCTGGAAGGGCATCCGCTGCGTAAAACATATGCTGGATAAGTTGCCGGTTCATTCCGCTGTGGCGACCCCAGATTAATAAAGCGACTAAGCCGAAAAGAAAATGAATTAATGAATGAAAGTCAGATACATCATATTTTATGCTCCATTTTAACATACCTCTTCGAAAAAAATGATTTATGAATTATCCAGTTGCTTTAGTACAATAAATAGGTTAATATTAAGACAAATGAAGTACTCTTAAGTGTTCTTACTTCAGCTTATATAAAAATAATGAAAGTTTTAAAGCAAACGTTCCACAACTTGAAAGTGGATAGTTTTACTAAATGTGCTTGCTGAAAAAACTTTCAATCAGACAAAAGAAGTGGATGACAGCATAAATGTGTAGAAGAAAAGTACCGTAGAAATGTGTATACCAAAACAGCTTTGCAAAGTTGTATATACCATGTATAATTGAAGCTGCAGATTAAAGCATTACGATACTAGTCTAATTATTTAACAGATGCAGAACTCGGTACCTTTAACTGTGATTATCGCTTTCTCTGTTATGTATGTTTAACTGACTCTATATTTCTGAATCACACAGGCCAGTTCCTCTGCGGTAACAAGCGCTGTGAGAGTAAGGAGGGTCTGAAGAGCTGGGAGGTGAATTTTGCGTATGTGGAGCAGGGGGAGAAGAGGAATGCCCTGGTCAAACTGCGTAAGTGCCAGAACCAGATTTAATGCCAATCTCATGCCCAGGACACGTGTGTGGAGCTCATCTAATCTGATTGACTGTTTTTCTGCACTGAAAAATGATTCATTGGATTTACAATTAGTTTTTTAAGGTAAGTGGTTGCAAACAATTTATATGGGCTGAATTAAAACAAACCAATTAAATTTAGTAATGTTCAACTTTATTTGTTTGTTTAAATTCAGCCTACAGTATATACATTGTTTAGAACCACTTACCTTAAAAAAATGTAGTAAATCCAATGAATCATTTTTTTCAGTGTGCTTAGCATAATTACTGCTGAGTGACACTAGTTTACCTTTACAGACTACACTGCATTGAAATAAATGCAATTAAGTATAAAATAATAAGTTTATTCATTCATTCATTTTCTTTTCGGCTTAGTCCCTTTATTAATCTGGGGTCGCCACAGTGGAATGAACCACCAACTTATCCAGCATATGTTTTACACAGCAGATGCCCTTCCAACTCCAACCCATCGCTGGGAAACACCCATACACTCAGAAACACCATATTCACACACATACACCACGGACAATTTAGCTTACCCAATTCACCTATAGCGCATGTCTTTGGACTTGTGGGGGAAACCGGAGCACCGGGAGGAAACCCACACGAACATGGGGAGAACATGCAAACTCCACACAGACTGACCCAGCCGAGGCTCAAACCAGCGACCTTCTTGCTGTGAGGCGACAGCGCTACCCACTGTGCCACCGCGCCGCCCATGAATGTTTATTATAAATATTAAAATGATGAATATAAAAACATACAATCATATATTAGAATATTTGTACTTCAATTTTAGTTTTTTAATTTAGTTGCAAATCAAATGTATCATAAATATATGTAATATATAATATTATTGCAAAATTGTAAACCATCAGCATTTACACAAGAGTGACTTTTGTACAGATTTGCACGTGGTTTATTTGGCTAGATTTGTGATCTATATCCGTTTTTGTCCTCAAACAAAATTAGACGTTGTAAATATTGCATTTGCTCTTGCGTTTGATCTAAAACATTTTTAATTCTGTTAAATGTTCAAGGTCTGTGTCCAGAGTGTTCCTACAAGCTGAACTATCATCACAAGTAAGAAGATTCAGTCTTCACAAACTCAACATTTAGATATTTGTAGACTGGCTGAAAACCTTGACTCTACTATATTTGTTCCAGGAGAAAGGAAGTAACGGTGAAGAAGAGACGGAGATCGAAAGAGAACCTGGACGTGTCGAAGAAATCCAAACCATCAAGGTCCAGAAAGAACAAACGCAAAGACAAGCGCAAACACAAGAAGAGGCGCAAAGGCAAGTTCACATTCATATTTCTGCTAGAAAAACCTTCAGTTCAAACGCTGATATGCTTTTATTTTTAGTCTTTTAAACGAAATCATGGTCTATCTGATTAATATCATAGATAATCATTTAAAATACATGCAGATTTAATTACAAAATACATTTTTAGCTAAATGAGTTTTGGAATACTGTACATGAGTTTTCTTGAATATGAATATATCTTTTTGAGATGGACTTGAATGAGGTATCAGACCCTTTATTTACCAAAAGGGTAGGTCTGATTTCTTATGTACAGTGCTCAGTATATATGAGTACACCCCATGTTGAAAATTAATATTTTTATCCATTTCTCAGTGAATATGGGTAATATATATTGGTGCATTTGAACAAAACAGATTTATTAAACAGATATATTTATTAAAATAATATTTTAGTCGCAGAACATCTTTAGAAATGGAAAGATAATACATTTAAATGCATGCAAAATATTGCAAGACATTTTTTTTAACAAAATTGTCTATATTTTTTACTTCTCTTGATGTTTGCTATTTTTTTAAATGTTATTTAATATTTTTCCCTAACATATACATTTGGGCGACTAATTTTTGAACCATTATTTTGTTAGATTAGCTCCAGATTTGGCTTCAGTACTGACTAAACTAATGTATATGCACCAATATAGTATTGTAAAGCATCCTATAGAAAATATGAATTTAAATGAGAGATTTGTGGGGGGTGTACTCATATATGCTGAGCACTGTACCTAGGAAATGTACTCTGTTAAACTGGAAACAGGAACACCCTCCAAGATTTGAATTATTTAAAAATGATCATAAATGACCTGCTGCATTTAGAATATTTAATATGCAGTTTAACATGTATTTTTACATGTATTAAACCTGGAATATTTTTTGGACCCTTTATGAACCCTTTGACCTTGCCCACATAATACCCATTGTTATCACACTGACCACTCATATGCTGTTATTTGTTGTTCTCTGTTTTAATCTAGTAACATAAACTGGATTTGATGACGTATATGTTTTTATATTTGTATACTCTGATGCTACTTAAATGTGTAGTAGGTGATCTGCCATAATGCTAACCGGTTAGCATAATATCTTTGTAACACAGTCTCCTGAAACACGAACGCGCGCACCTTAAAGATGACAGTAGACAACCCACTGGTTCATGTCATTCGCCAGTTAGAAAACTTTACAGTACTTTATAATACTACAATTCTGAATGAAAAACTGTATTATATCTAGCACGTTTTCAGTTGTGTAGCAAGTAAAACTTGTCATAATGTGCAATATTTCATGCATGCAAGGATCGCTGGTCTCACTCTCTCACGCGCTTTGTCCAAAAGCAACTACTGTATGTTTAGTGGTTGGCCGGCGGCGTGCAGAAATTACACTTATTACTAAGCAATACTTACATGCTATTTCAGACAGAATATACAAAGTAGCGGTAAACAATATAGGGAGCGCGTCACAGGCTGTACTTGTTCAAAAATGAACCAATGTGAATATAAAAGCAACTACACCTCAGTAAAGCAGGCTAGGCGAAATAGCGCTATTTACTGATGTTTTGTGGTTAAACTAAATAAAAATCTACATTATCGATGCTGTAAAAGCTCCATTATGAAACTGAAAATAGTCACATCAATCTTTCACCGGAGGAGTTCAGTGGCTGAACAACACTTCAGAATCAGAATGGGTTTTATTGCCAAGTGTGCTTACACACACAAGGAATTTGTTTTGGCTACAGAAGCTTCCAGTGTACATAAAGTGAAAGTACATAACACGAAATAAATATGAAAAACACAACAAACATTAAACAGATGCAATCAGTCAAAAAGCTCTGGATGTTGAATTGTATGTACAGATTTGTTATAAATATACAAGTTGTGTACCTTGTGTACAAGGTGCTGTGTACAACTGTGTAGAGAAAGTATTGCACTGTAAATTGTTATAAGGTGCTGTGTACGACGAGTGCGTATGAGAAAGTATTGCACGTTTACTGCACAGTAGGGGAATATACTGTTCATGAGGTAGATGGCCTGAGGAAAGAAACTTTTCCTGTGTCTGGCTGTTTTTGTGCTTTGTGCTCTGTAGCGCCGACCAGACGGTAACAGTTCAAACAGGAAGTGCGCTGGGTGTGAGGGGTCCAGAGTGATTTTGTAAACCCTTTTACTCACTCTGGAAGAGTACACTTCTGTGCATATAACCTATTCATAACAACACAATCTACATCAGCTTTGAGTGACTAAAAGAGTTTAAACACATAACATTACCTGTCTAAAAGAAATACTTCAGCCATGGTGTCGTCCTTCCTCCAGCGTGCAAAATTAACTCCAATATTGATTCAGGATTTTAAAAAGTTTTGATTCAGCATTTGTTTTTACCGCTCTCATCTCTCTCGTGTGCACGTGTCGTGAATGCGGCGGGCGTGCACGTGCAAATGGCGGATGTACAAATCTACATTTGTTGACAGACAGTTTGGGCTACTTATCAGAATTATGGGAATTATTGGCCCGACAATTTTTAATTGGATGAACATTTTTTTGTTTTATGCCTTAGCCAGAATATAAAAATACATATAAATACATTTAGATCATTTACTTTAATCTATTGGAATGTGATGAGACTTTCAACCAGCACAACTAAAAATGTTTCTGAAGACAATCACCTAGAGCACCTTTAATGCTGAATATATCATTTGTTAATTGTGCTGATTATTATATTGTAAAACGATAAACGACAACCTCTTTAGCAAACTCTGGTACTCATTTTTGTCACTCTTAAAGGTGCCATATAATAAATATCTGGAAATACCTAGGCATATATAGTATCATTCTCATGTAAAATCTGTGACGCCAATCAGAAAAAAACACCAACTCTGATGATCAGAGCAGAGCTCATTAATATTCAAGATCCTTCCAAATATGGTCAAAACTGAGCTTTACGTTACAGTGTTAATTCTTGTGTTTATAAATGATCTCTTACCTAATCTACATACCTATGTAGATATCAGAAAACAATTTAACATATTGAATCAATGCACTCTATGGCACCTTTAAATGAAAACTAGTTTTAAATGATAGGTTTTACATCAGTAAATGTGACTTACTAAATAAAGCCCATTTTTCCTACAGAGTACTCATCTTCAAGTTCAGAGGAATCCCAGGTGTCAGATAAAGGTGAGCACCGCTTTTCCCTCTTCTCCCAATTCATCTTTGTAAGTCACACAAGACCTGCAGAGACCTGGAGGGCAAAACATTCAAAGAACTGCTGCATAAGCCTGTCATTTATCCATCTGCTTCAAGCCACAAATATTTAGGCCACCTCTCCAAGAAGAAAAACAAAGATGTGTGAGAAAATTCAACACTGTGTGTAATATCACTGCCCCTGCTCTACTCATGGTACGCAGCAAAGTTACGGCAACAAGACCTATATATGGGTCACAAGTACCTAAAACTTTGAATTTTCTGACACATCTATGGAAAACAATTAAAAGACCACTTGAAAATTTCCAGTCTGGTACCTAGCTGAGGACTATTTTGAGGTGGTGCGTAATATCATTGCACCTGCTGCAGCCATGGTACTGCAGCAAAGTTCCTTGATTATTAGGCCAGAATGAGAAGTAGCCCTATAGTTTCTAGCCATATCGACTTAAAAAAGCAACTTTCAATTTTCTGTTGGTCTCATCACACAATATAATTACAGACGTGTCCAGCTTACCAACAGAATACCAATGTTTTTGTTTAAAGAAACAATATATAACCCTCCAAATTATATAGAATAAAACAAATACCAAAATACCAAATAAATCCAGACTGGAAATTTTCAAGTGGTCTTTTAATTGTTTTCCATAGATGTATGTTACAGCTATACATAGAAAAATTATAGACACAGCGATAGAAACTTCTTTGTATTTTTTGGAGCGAGATGCTAATGGTCTAATGGTCTTCAATAATTTATGCTAAGATAAGCTAAAAGTCCAGCCCCAGAGATCCAGCTGAATGTATTCAAAAATGGTGCAACACCAGTGGACTTTGACAAATTATATTAAACATGATTGGAAATGCCATTACAACTATTGATAACAAGCTTCCAGAAGCTGTCTACATTACTGAGACAAAAAAAAATATGAATATGAATGTCAATCTTGTCTTAATCTTCTGTCTTTGATTTTCTTGTCTTAATCTTGTCTATTATTTTAAATATATGATTATAAATGTACAGTGTTGAAATAAAGAAATACAAGACAATTACTTTTAAGGACACAGATTCTCTAGTTTTAATATTTATTGTTTTTACCGTGGCTAAAGTGAATGAGGGCAGATGCCTGTTGTCATTGATTAGGTGGTGCTGTTACACCGATGTAGTTTGGGTTACTTACTGAGTCCAGCGGTCCTGAAGAGTGTTGATGGCTCTGCAGTCTGTGGATATCTTACATGTAGTGATGGGATCCGTTTTGTAGTTGTTTTTGCTGCTGTAGTTGTTGTTATTATTGACAGGCTTTCTGCTCCACTCGTCTTAGTTAGTATTCTTTGACGCGGACGGCTGCTTGTTGCTGTCTCTGCGCGGGCAACTTTGCAAACGTCTACAAAAACATGTTTGGGCCGGAAATGGAACTTCAAACTTGTTGTGTTTCAGTGGAAGGACAGTTCATAACTACAATAAGTTTACACAACTTTAGTTTTATCCAAACTTCCCTCTGTTTTTTTTATAATGAAACTTCTGTTCATCACAATGTGGCGAGCGGCTGCGTATTGTGAGGACGGCAAGAAATTGGGGTCAAAGCTTATCAAACGATTCATTTGCGTTAAAGAAATATTAACGCGTTAACCTTTTCAGATTTATCGCATGCGTATGAATATATGCTGAAAAACCGTAGTTAAAAAAAATATACCACATAAAAAAATACTAGAGTAATTTATAGTAAATACTATTGTTTTTGAACCATACTATAATCCAGTATATTATAGGATATATATTATAATATTTACAGCACAATGCTCCAGCACACTGTTGTATTAACTATAGTCAACTGTAATAAATCCTGTAGTACACCTTTACTACAGTAAACTGTGGTGTATTGCGAGAAAAAAAGTATTTATTGCGTAATGTGTTTATATTAATATGGTTGTATTAACATAGCAACTATATAATTACAACAGCAGATTAATTCAAGTACTTTAGTATGGTTCAAAAACATTGCATTGTTTACTATAAATTACTATAGTATTTTATTTTCATGTAAGATCTTATAGATATATAGGCATGTTTGCACAAGCTCTGCAATTGTGTTGACACATGAGATCATTAAAATATTATTTATGATAATTCAGTTTGGGCGTCACGGTGGCGCAGTGGGTAGCACGATCGCCTCACATCAAGAAGGTGGCTGGTTCGAGCCTTGGCTGGGTCAGTTGGCATTTCTGTCTGGAGTTTGCATGTTCTGTTGCAAGAGTGTATGAGTGTTTCCCAGTGTTGGGTTGCGGCTGGAAGAGCATCCGCTGCGTAAAACATATGCTGGATAAGTTGGCGGTTCATTCCGCTGTGGCAACCCCTGATTAATAAAGGGACTAAGCTGAAAATAAAATGAATGAATGAATAATTCAGTTTGCAAAATGAATGTATAACCTTAATTTTGATTTATATGACTACCTGGTAAAAACAAACTCAGCAAAAAGACTTGCTGGCTGGAGGGTGGAGAAAAAAAGTCTTGTTTTGCTCTTCAGGCGGTTGTTCATGAGGGTTTGACTCCACAAGAAAGCTATTAATAATAGCCATAACTAACGGCCCTCATCTGCACCTTCAAGCATGGACTCAGTAACCCTAATATGTTTAAACCTCCAAAACAACTCCTAAATTCAGACACATCAAATTCAAGAAAATCCAAAGTACTGTACTTTTGCTGTGTACTTCATCCTACTCTGTTATAGTTTTGTTCATTTTATCCAGCGACTCATTTCTGTCCTTGCCAAACCCATCAGTGTGATGATTTGTCTTGAGTATTTGTGGTTTTCTAAGCCACTAATGTAACATTAAAGCTATAGAAATATTCTTTAAAAAGCAAATAGCTCCATAGTGTCAACATTTTACAGTGTTACGATGACAGTCTTTACAGTGTTATGATGACAGTTCCTCAGCTTTAATAAATGAGTAGCTGACAGCCTGAGGTGAGCTTCACTGAAAACAGATGGATGCTCATAGCCTACATACAGCTCCTTACCTTTGAGGGCTTCACATACACACGCATATACTCTTTCTTTTGGCTGTGTTTTAACTTAAACACTCAATCCTTGCTTGTTTTCTCCTGTCAGATTTCTGCCACAGAGATATGATGCCATATATGGGCATTCTGTTCAGATTTCAGTGCTCAAAACTAGTACTTTTCAGCAATTCCTTTAGTTTTGTTGCTGTTCTCATGTTTGCAACAACAGCACAACTTAACCCTGCGCTCGTTTTTGTTTTATTGATATTAAAATGTTACTGTTTGACATTTGGCGACATGGTGGCTCAGTGGTTAGCACTGTCGCCTCATGGCAAGAAGGTCGCTGGTTCGAGTCCTGGCTGGGTCAGTTGGCATTTTTGTGTGGAGTTTGCATGTTCTCCCCATGAACCGCCAACTTATCCAGCATATGTTTTACGCAGCGGATGCCCTTCCAGCCGCAACCCATCTCTGGGAAACATCCATACACACCCATTCACACTCATACACTACGGACAATTTAGTCTACCCAATTCACCTATACCGCATGTCTTTGGACTTGTGGGGGAAACCGGAGCACCCGGAGGAAACCCACGCCAACACAGGGAGAACATGCAAACTCCACACAGAAACGCCAACTGGCCCAGCCGAGGCTCGAACCAGCGACCTTCTTGCTGTGAGGCGAACGTGCTACCCACTGCGCCACTGTGAGGCCGCTATAGGTGAATTGAATAAACTAATTTGGCCGTAGTGTATGAGTGTGTATGGGTGTTTCCCAGTACTGGGTTGCAGCTGAAAGAGGCATCCGCTGTGTAAAGCATATGCCGGATAAGTTGGCGATTCATTCCGCTGTGGCGACCCCTGATAAATAAAGGGACTAAGCCGAAGGAAAATGAATGTTTGACATTTACATTTACTTATTTAGCAGATGTTTTTATCCAGGGACTTACACGTGAGGATAAAAGACGCACTTCAAATCATCAGAGAGTTTATAAAAAATATGACCTTATTTTTACAAATATTTTTAATACTGCTGGGCAAAGATTAATCGTGATTCAATCTTCCAATAATAATCCAAAATAAACGTTTTTTTGACAATATGTATATATATATATATATATATATATGTGTGTGCGCTGTGTAGATTTAATCTGTATATATAAATACACGCATGCATGCATATATTTGAGAAATTGTTTATTTATATTTAGAAAAAAGCACATGTGATACAAATTATATATAAATTTAAATATCTGTGACAAAAAACAAGTTTTGTATAGTTTTGTTTTCATTCATGTGTTTATATCACATACGCGACAAACATATAAAATACATGTCAAAACAAAGTTTTATTTTGGATGCTATTGATGGCGATTAATCTATAGGCCCAGCACTCACACAGCACACTCAGAATTGCACAATGTTTTCAAAGAACTATGGGGTGCTTA
>CAIGQW010012936.1:2266880-2277366 GCA_903798125.1 Danio choprae | reverse complement strand
GCTGATTTATGCTTTATCTTTTTCATAAATGGCGATTAATCATTAATTATGAGTAAACACATGCTGATTTATGCCTTATCGATGCACATTTGACTATAAAGAAACCAACTTTGCCTGTTAAATAATATCAGCCTGCAGGAGTTGTACTGAGAATACAGAAAGTAAGCTGCTTTTCTGCATGGGGTCGACTGACCTCCATCACGCAAGACTGAAAAAAACATTTAATCCTTTGTCAAACGAATGCTGGACCTTCATAGACCTGCCTAAGACTCATAAGAAGCTGTTGTGCTTTTAACTTACTGTGTGTCTTTTCTTTTTATAAATGGATGTGTTTAAAGCATATTAGAGCACTATAAAAAGCAAAAACACAGGAATGCTTGGATCTAAAATCACTTTCTCTTGTTTTCAGTCAATATTTTGACTAGTGTGAAATCAGCTTTTCAGACAATGCTACACTGAGAACGTCTTGATTAGCAGACATAACATGGATGGTCCTATTTTGGTGTCCGCAAAGGTGATTTTATATATATAGAAAGCATATTAAGTTTCAAATGAAAATAAATTGTCAAAATATGGTTATTTCTTGATTTCGTAGCCTAAAGGATGCATGTAAAAATGAAACAGATTCTTACTTCAACATATATGAATAAGTGTTACATGATTAAAAACATTTGCTGGCAAATGGATAAAACCTTGTGGTTTTAAGAACAGTGGCAAAGTATAGAGATTTAAAGAGACAATTAATGAGTATTTTGGGGCTGCACTATGATCCTTAAATACAGTTGTTTATTGTGTGATCAAATGTTTCTTGCTGACAAGATTTTTTGCTTTATAAATTACTGGTGGAGTGAATTACATCTTTGTTTGTCTTCTTTATATCATAGTAGGCATTTTCTCAGAACACAATTCTGTACAACAAAAAGACTAATAAAATATATTTTACTGCTGGAAGTCTTTGACCCATAAACATTTATTAGGCATAAAAACTTTAAGTTTTAAAAGTGCACACAAAATGGCATAAAACAAATACACTGCTATATGCTATTGTAAACAAACACTGTTACCTAAAGAATAAGCTCTAGTTTTTGTTATAATCTATGAGCCAGGTTATGACAACAGACATAAAGAATAGATAGGGTTTTTTTTTTATTTAATCAAAATTAAATTAAGATAAATTATTTTATTTTTTTACACAAATGTAAGTTGATTTAGGTTATGTGGCTATTCAAATATTTACTTCAATCCTTGAAGAAAAAAGGTGACTTTGGATAAATTGTTTTCCTAACACCACACTAAGTAATTATACTGTTTTAATGATAACCTATGAACAAAAAGGTCAACCAAACAGTTAAGACACCTGTTAATATTCTACAGGTAATACATTCTTGCACTATATATTGGTTCAATATGATTAGTTTTAAATAATTAGTTTGATATATTTCAACATTTTTGAAAGTAATTAGTTTTATCATGTTTTAAAACAATTTGGGTTGATAAAGCGATATTACACAATATTCTTGGCTTGAATAAAATCATTGAACAGCCAATCAGAATCCATCCTGCCCTCATGAGCCTATGTGTTTAAAGCATTGGGCAACAAAACTGCAGCGTGTGCTTAGAACGAACAACATTGTCGTCTCGTGTTAGATATAGTCATCATTGTTGGTGTGTTGGCCTTTACTCACCTGTTTGACATCTGGAACATTGGCTGGTTTTTTGGTGGTCACTATTTGGCCAACTATGCCAGTGTCAGTGGGGAACACAATCTCAGACTGCGGGTTCACCAGGTTGGCCTCGTATTTGGACGTAGGAGTGACATCGAAAAGACATGTGGCGAGCTCAGGGATGCCGTTTCTGGCCCGGTATATGAAATAGCTGCAGCGGTCGGCATTGACCAGCAAACATATCCTCTGCAGGACCTTGTGCATGGCCTTCTCCATGACGGGCTGCGAATGCATGTCTTGGATCATGTCAAAGAGGATGGCGGCCTCCTGCACTTGGCTGACATCCTTGAAGGAAGCCGGATCCTTGATGTCCAGCTTCTCCTCGAACGCGGCGGCGATCACCTCGCATCGCACCTTCCTGTCAAAATACTCTTTGGCGAACTGGGGGTTATTCTCCAAGTACTTCTCCACGCTATCCTTGTCTGCCATGTTTGAAGTGAGTTTCTCTGCCTGGTCCTCTCACAGATTCATTACTTGTAGGCTGTCGGGATGAAAAGTGAAGCTCTCAGTGGCCTCCTCCTTCAGACAGGCTCATCGTCCTCCGACAGGCTGCGGGGAATAGTGGCTTACAGGCTGAAGGGATCAAAGTGGCCGCTAATGAAAGTGACGTCATGACATTAAACCCCTAAGCTTTCTTAACCTGCAAATCCCCACCCTGATCATTTTATGGCAGACAATCCAATCAGAGCCGCTGTTTTCTCCTGAAGAGGAGTCGCGCAGAGAAAGTGTCGCTATATGACATAATATTTGTCACATCGGCCTGTTGATTAGACAGTGGTGTTTCTGATCTAATATACCGAGGCTTTAGGGCCCAGCATGAGCACAGGGACAGTCTCGCATGCTCTCTACGTGTAAAGAAAATGAGATTAAATGCAGCTAATGCAATAAAGGTGAAATGCATCGCTAAAATTCAAGAGGTTAAAAAAATCTGATTACTTTTTGATTTGAAACATTTTATGTATTGATTCAAGTATAAGTTGCCGGCTTTAATTTTTAAGCCGCTTTTAAGTCGTTTACACGTCATTTCAACTTACATCAACATTATTGAATAGCTTAAACTTACAAAATATTGTATTTCTCTGGATTTACTGAATATGTTAGGTATGTGTTTGAGTAAAATGTCAATATTTGTTTTATTTGTTGAAGGTCGGATAAGATTGATGATCAAATATTGTCATTTGGAGCTTGTTGACAATTCCACCAAAAAATATTACTCACTTATTGGTTTCCAGATATTTCTACATGTATTAATTCTGCTGAACACTAAAGAAGATATTTAAAAATGTACATTTCCTCAAAACGTCTTCTTTTGTGTTCAACCGAAGAGAGAAAGTCAAATAGGTTTTGAGACTAAATGATGACAGAATTTTCAGCGTTGGGTGAACTATCCCTTTAACTCTTCTGAAGTTTAAAACATTGGTATTGTGTCTAAAAATGATGAACATGTTTGAAAACATGGGATGACGACACTTAAAATGAATTAGCAAAAGCAAAATCATGATTTAAATATTGAAAGGCTTTCGCTTAATCATACAGTATACAACAGCTCCTAAAATCATACAAAGAAAACAAGAAGAATGTTAGCGGTTAAGCGATATTGTCAACCAGCATTGTCCTTATTACACCCACAGCACTCAAGCTCTCCAAGTAAGAAGAGAAGTTCTCTGAAGCGGCCTATTATTAGCATTTTCAGACTTTCTGCACCCAGGATCTATTTCCACCGATAGGATTAGGCCTGATCTGTCAGTCTGACATATAAAGAGATCTGTCTCCTTTTTTTTATATTGGGGGAGTGTCCTGCAGCGGGTAAATTCAAAAGAAAAGGCCTTGCATCATATGTACCAGGCTTTGTAAATCCAGGATTAAGTAAAAGTGATTATCAGGATATCCTCTCTTGAAGCCAGAGAGCTTGGCTTGACGCTTCGGAGCGCTCACACGTTTAAGTTCACAGTGAGGAGCCCACAGACATAGCAGCGATGCTAAATTTACCACACTCACCATTACTTTAATCGGATCAAATATTTAGCATGCAATGTTTAAAACGTCCAGCTGAGTATGCAAGATCTGATATGCCTGAAGCCCAAAACAAACAAACTGTTCATGCTGTTATTGCATGATCTTGACTTTATGATATTGGAAAGTGTTTTTTTTTTTACATCTCTTTGCCTCAGGCTTGCAGTGAAATCTTGAACTGTTGACACATATATTCTTTGCTGATACATGCAAAAGGTTGTCAGCAATCCATCAACACCACCCTTGAGCACAGAGTTTCTCGTGTTTACGTACACCCAAACAAACAACCATTAAGGATATTGATTTGGGTGTCTGTGTTTGTCTGTTGCACATCAAGATCCAATGAGCTGAGATTAGACTCAGTTAGCTTAATATCAAGATCTGGTTGACTTAGCTTGAATTAGTAATGTTGCAAATAAAGCACGGGAAGATCTGATTGCAGCGTTTGTTTGCAAACTGCCCATAGAAATCTAAGTCGCGGTATCTTAAGAAACAGATAAAGTTGAATTGAGTTCAATGATTTTTATATCTATACTGTATATAGTTAGATAGATAGATAGATAGATAGATAGATAGATAGATAGATAGATAGATAGATAGATAGATAGATAGATAGATAGATAGATAGATAGATAGATAGATAGATAGATAGATAGATAGATAGATAGATAGATATTACAACAGTAATTACAACAGGTCTCTCACTTTTTCAAGTAAAGTAACAGTGTATTTTATATGTTAATGTAAAGAATGATTTAGTAAAAAATAAAGGACAGATATAGATGGGTATGTATGTATAGATAGATGGATGAATAGATGGATTAAAAAGGGTATTATAGCAAAGACTGCTAGCAGGAATTATCACATTTCTATCAAATAGCATGATTTCACAATGTTAACCTGACTTTAGCATACTGCTAGCTTGTTTTAACAATTTAGCATGCTGCTAACATATTTCTAACATAAACTAACAGGTTGCTAAAATGAATTAGCAAGAATTACTAACATAAATTAGCATGTTGTCACCATGTTTCTAGCTTCAATATGCATGCTGCAAGCATGTTTCAAACATGGATTAGTATGTTAATATCAGGAAATAGCATAAATTCATATATTGCTAATATGTTACTAGCATGAACTTGCTTGTTGTTAGCATGTTTTTAACATAAGTTTAAACCAGTTTAAACATGTTATTATCTGGTTATAGCATTAACCTGCATGTTGTTAGCATTTTTTTAACATTAGTTTCAACATGTTGTTAACAGGTTGTAGCATGAATTCGTATGTCGCTAATATGTTTCTAGCATGAACCTGCATGTTGTTAGCATTTTTGTAACATTAGTTTCAACATGTTGTTAACAGGTTGTAGCATTAATTCGTATGTTGCTAATATGTTTTATAACTTGCATGTTGTTAGCATGTTTTTAACATTAGTTTCAACATGTTGTTAACAGGTTGTAGCATGAATTTGTAAGTTGCTAATGTTTCTAGCATGACCATGCATGTTGTTAGCATGTTTTTAACATTAGTTTCAACATGTTATTAAGTTGTAGCATGAATTCGTATGTTGCTAATATGTTTCAGCCATGAATTTGCATGTTGCTAGCATGTTCTATAGCTGATTGATTGAGTTAGCATCCCTCTTAGGGTTAGATGTTCCTACAGAAATCGTTGTAATATATTGTATTGGTTTTGGAGAAACATTTATTATTTGCCGAAGTGATTAACAGTTATGTTGCTATTTTTTCGTGAAATATATGCCAGATTTATCAGTATTCTTTGCTTATGAACAGAAAACACAAATAAGTTATTGACCTCAGCTTTTTAAATGATAGTGTAGGTCACCTTAAGTGCTTTTTATCGTACAAAAAAGGGGGCGTTGTAACAAGTACTTCGGAGTTGTTCAGAAGAGGTCAATTTAGGTCATTGCAATTGTGGTGTTGGCCCTCAACTACGCAACCTACGTCACTAAAACTATTGGCACCAACCAAAATAATCAAAGTATCCACAGAGGTTATTTAACTTTGTGAACATGCTGCTAAGAAACAGCAAATGTCAGTGTGTATATGTGTGTAAGTCTAAATTTGTAGCCCCCCTGTAAAGTTTTTATTCTTTTTTAAATATTTCCCAAGGGATCTTTAACAGAGCAAGGAAAATGTCACATTATTTCCTATAACATTTTTCGTCTGTAAAAAGTTTTTTTTCTTTCAATTGGGCTGCAATAAAATCAGTTTTTAAATATTTTAAAGCCATCTTTAAGTCCAATATTTTTAGCCCTCTTAAGAAATATTTTATTTTGGTTGGCTACAGAACACCTCTCTTGCCTAGTTAAATATTATGTACTGTCATCGTGGCAAAAATGACTTATTAGAAATGTTAATTATTATATGTTTAAAAACATGTTGAACAAATCTTCTCTATACCTAAATCTAAACTATTGCTTTAATATGCCTTCTGTGTATATACGTTTCTTTTGTAAATACGTTTGAATGCAGCAACCAAACTAATAGAAAATCAGTTGGTTTCTGTTACATAATGTCTTTTTGTGCCATTTCTTCTTCATTCTGTGTGAAATATACAAATGTTTGAAGGGTAAAGCCATTTCTGCTGTATTAGTGCGTGTAAGTTGCTGAAAATAAGTCAGCTGGTTACTATTACAAATATAAGAAAAAATGTTTCTATGTTCGTAAAACAGAAATGTTCCCCCCTGAAGAGGCAACACAATCTCAGGCATGACTTAGAAAGACGGCGTGTGCTGAAGATTTCCAGATGCGTGTTTTGGCTTCGCAGCTCTTGCGAAATCCAGCTGCAAACTGGAGAAAAACACATTCGGGGAAGAGCAGAGGTCAATGCAGCCACAAACCCTGTCAAGACCTGAAACACGGCGGTTATGTAAAAACTTCTGTCCAATGGCAAGTCAATATTGAGTCTTTGGGTGGGACTATGAAAACCCACCAGAATCCAAACCCTATATAAGTCACCTCGCTGGGAATCCAGCATCAGCAGTGCAAGACTGAATACTGTGAATTAGGTACGCACTTCAGGATACATTTGAAGAAGTGTTGCATTTGTCTGTCTTTTCATGACTTGTTCTACTTATTTTTCTCCAGCACAGAAGCAGTATGTTAAGGCTCTGTATAGCTGTGTGTGCCCTGGCCACGTGTTGGGCTCAGGACTGTCTGGTCAGCAACGTTGCCGTCCAACAGGACTTTAACAGAACGAGGGTAAGTCAACTATTCTTCAGACTGAGGTGTTTTTGAGCTTGCATTTTTAATAGTCTCCCACTATCCTTCCAGTATGAAGGAACATGGTACGCCGTGGCCAAGAAAGACCCTGTTGGGCTTTTCCTTCTTGACAACATTGTGGCCAATTTCAAAGTGGAGGAGGATGGGACCATGACGGCCACCGCCATTGGCAGAGTCATCATTCTCAAGTGAGTTTATGCGAGACGTGATGTTAATGCACTTAAACAATAGAAACGGCTCCATTGTAACGTGTGCTTTTGCAGCAACTGGGAGATGTGCGCCAACATGTTCGGCACTTTTGAAGATACTGAAGATCCAGCCAAGTTTAAGATGAAGTACTGGGGAGCTGCTTCGTATCTCCAGACTGGATGTAAGTGCAGATTTATTGTATGTTACGCAACACCCAAGACGTCATCACCTCCCCAGCTAACAGAAAAAAAATGTTCTGAGAACCAGATGTTTAGAAATGGTCGTAAAAAAAAAGGATAGATTTACAGCAAATAATGTGAAAGTACTACTATTGGATCTTCTCAACAAGAAGTAATAACAGTAATACTTCATTTAGATGAAGCACTTTGGGCTATAAGTAACATCTCTACTACATGTTAAGTAACTCACTTTATCAGAGGAGTATTAGTAGATGTTTAGGGTTAGAAGAAGAAGTTAGGGTTTGCAATATTTATCATCTGTGATCAAAATATAATTACTGACTACATGTTCAAGCTGATATTATTAAAAATGTCAACCACAAAACGTTTTGAGAGGGGAAAAGAACTTACTGCACGATTAAGCCTAAAGAAAGCAGTCAGAATGACACTATAATTGAGTTATAATATATATTATGTGGTTAAGTAATATCAGACAAAGAAGAGCGCCGAGCATGTTTGCAAATGGGATATCTCTTTTTAACAACAAACAAGAAGTGTTTACACAATATTAAGTGTTTTAGACAAAATATTTCCTTTTTAATGTGCTATATGTAAGAATTAATCAACTTTTTTCTGATTAAATGGAAGCTGTACAATACAATCGTATAATGCACAAGTAATTCCAGTCAGTTTTGATCAGAGTTTGAAATAAAATCCCTCAAACATTAGTAGTTCCCAAATAGTATCTCAGTAACAGTTGCCAGAGCGGATGAACCCACTCACCAATAGGCTCAAAAATATTTGCGGAGGATGCTAACACGTTACGACATGCCTGTGTCATTTATATGCATATTATTTAGATCTAACGTTTACTATTTATATAAATTTATGTTTATACTATTTATTATATACAGTATAGTCATAACTGATCAAAAGTCAGTCAAATACTACTTAACTTGTGTGTAATTTGGCAAATGACCATGGAATAAGCAGGATAATTAACGGCTTGCTGTGTGTATGCTAAATGATTTTATTTTACAGCTTCCAAGCAAATTAGATTTAAGAATTTCAATAGACCATAGAATAATGAAATGAAACTACACTAAAATAAAATTCTCCTTTGCAACCATAAATATTTCCAAACAAAACTTGAATAGAACATTTGACAAGTCAAGTCGACTCAGTTAATAGAAAAACCTTGAAAGACTTGTGTTTTGGTCCTGCTGTCCTCACTCAGCGCATGTCCGCCCTCTAGTCCAGATACCGACCGGATCCAATTGACCATGTTAACCTTGGAATAAGAGAGGAGAGAGGCAGACAGAATAAAATAATTGTAGTTGCCATACTTACTGTACTATGTCGATCCTAATTCTGGTTGCCCTAATTAATGTAGCCTAACAATTACTTACACGATTTGAAGATTGTGTTTGTATGTTATTTATTTGATACTGCAAATATTTAAACTGACAGAGTGTCTACCGGTTTTGGGTTATATAATCCATGGCTGTATCCAAAATCGCCCCCTATACCCTCATTTACTCTTCCCTACAGTAATCCACTAACAGTCAATGTAAACTAGTGAATCAAAACAACTGAGTAAATTGGAGCACTGAAAGGGTGCCATTTTGTTAGTGCCTTGCTGGGTTGATAAATCCCTCAGCCAGATTAGATTCTCAACTCCATAGTTTCGTTCTGATAGTTATTTAACACTTAGTGATCTCTCTATTAGTAATTAAACAAAGCATTTTGATTCCTGACATGTATTCAAACCTCCATTTACCAATTAATATAATTGTTTTGCTGTGGACGCCATCTTGTTGTCAGCGCGCGAACTCTCGCAGTGCATTATGGGTATTCCTTGCGTGTACTTCGGTTGTATATTTGTTATTGCACTGCATTGTGAAATTGATTGAGTGCACTTCAGAATATCCACTACGGTTATGGACCACTACATGACTGCTCCCTCAAGTACTGCATTAATTAGGGGTGTTATGGCAATTTCAGATGTCCACCAGAGGCCTGTTAGCGTATTAAAATAGACCATTGCTAGTTGACATATACGCTGCGCCCAAATGGCACACTACATAGTCAACAGTGTAGTATATTTAGTGTCGTCAACACTAACGGTTTTATTACTATACAACATTCCACACTTATTTGTAATGGTTAAATGAGTGCACCGAATAGTGCGTAATTAACATTTTTGTAAAAACATGTACAAACCTTACCGCAATAATGTTTGTTCATAACTTTCAAAACCTTGCAGCGACGTTCCTTGTTTGTTGACCAATTTTTGACTCGTTTGCTTTTCAGACGACGACCACTGGATCATTGACACAGACTACGACAACTACGCCATTCACTACTCGTGCAGGGAGCTTGATGAGGACGGCACCTGTCTGGACGGATATTCCTTCATTTTCTCCAGACATCCTGACGGGCTCAGGCCTGAAGACCAGGAGAGGGTGACACAGAAGAAACAGGACATCTGCTTCTTGGGCAAATACAGACGCGTTGCACACACTGGTAAGATTGTTCAACCTCATGAATTGTTGTTCTTATTATTATCATGCATATGCAGTACTGATCAGACGTGATAAATGATTTGTATTTAATTTTTTTATTGTGCAGGTTTCTGTGAGGCTACCTAAACCACTGCACCAAGGAGCTTCTGATTATATAATCTGTCCTTTTATATTTGTAGCTGATGTGTAAATACATTAAATAAGCATATTACTTAATACAAGATAATACATAATAATTTTGCACAAGATAAAAATGAGTAATCAGCTGTAATGCACATGTGCATGGTGTAAGCTTTGGTTTTTCAAATAAATCTGAAACAAGTACGAATGGACTGTTAGTTCAATGATTAATGCTGGTAAACTCACCGTCATCAAAGGTCTGTTTGAACTCTGTTGAACCATCGATACTGACAGTACTGTGTAAATCATAGACAGTAAATCAATGGTTTTTGCTGACTGCTAAGATTGATACAACTGTCAGCAAATCAGGGTTGCCAGGTTTCACACAATAAATAGCCCCAAAATATGCCACTGCCCATTTGTAAAGAACAGCACAGCTGACAAGGTGCCTGTCATGTGACTGCCATCCAGCTAAAACGCAGTCAAATGCA
>CAIGQW010012936.1:2211830-2228909 GCA_903798125.1 Danio choprae | reverse complement strand
ATATATATATATATATATATATATATATATATATATATATATACACATATATAAAAAGACTGAATTTCCATGTAGAGTTCTTATAGGATTCAGTTAAGTAATATCACCCAAGCAAATGTTTATCGTTTTCCCAAACATCAGCCTGCAAGAGTGACTGCTTTTATAGTTAATATAGAGCAGGTTACATTTTATCGTCTCTTACGTGCGCGTTTCCTGTATTGCTCAGCACTGTACCTGCGTGAAGTCTCCATTAATCTCTCTCCAGCCCATGATGAGTTTGGCTTTCTTGTCTCCAATCAGCTGCAGGCTCTTGAGCTCCTTGAGAGAGCCAGAGTTGAGCGTCTGCAGGATCTTCTTTCTGGACTGTTCCAGTAATGATGGATCCAGACGGGACTCCCAGTCGACATCTTCAATGGGAGGAAGACCTACACCTTTGTTCTCCTTACCATCACACACCTAACAAACAAGAAAAACTTAAACAACTCATTTTCAAGTCAAACATCTCAGTTATAGCACAGCTGAAAACATACCAAATGCAGAATGATATGAGAGAGAATTGAGAGAAAATGTGTTAAAACGGAGCCTACAATCAGTTAAAAAAACCCCAAAACAAATTACATCCTAATATTTTTGCATTTACCTGCATTATATATATAGCAGTGCGATATGGCTGTATATCGGCACTGGTGGGAGGCGTGCGCTGTGCCCAAGTGTCCCACCAGTGACGATATATAGTCACATTGCACTGCTACGAGTGTGATATTGCGTTTATACAACAGCTTGATGGCATAATAGAGTATATAAAATAGAAATCAAACACATTGAGTCTAAAAACCCTTTTGTAAGAGGAACTACTTTCTTCCGCCATTCCTTCACATCTGCAGCTGACCGCCAGAACAGCAGAAACGGATGCTACTTCACCAACATCACTTTAGAGCTAGTTTTTGAATGATTCTCTAGCGTAATGTCTAAAGTGACGACAAAACAGGTGATTTTGCTCACATTTTAAGATAAGGCTGAACGGCATGAAATGCCATAAGTCTACAAAGATTTCCCAGCATTTCTCTGTTGCAATCGGGAGATCACAATATTACTATGATATAAATACAGCACTACAACATACAAAAGAGAGACCAACTTAGAAAGTCATTTACCCGTTTAATAATGATTTGATAAGCTGTAGTTTGAAATTACGCTGTTTTCTCTTAGGGCTTAGTATGCGGTCTCTGCCGCCATCTTGTGGATGAACATCATCAACCGTGTTTGCTCAAAGACAGGCTAATGGCCACCGACGCACTGTCTCTCAGAAATTATAAATATTTTAAAGTAGGTACTTTCCTTTCCTTATAAATAAACTGCATAGTTGCAATCTAAACAACTACATTCTCAACAAAAAAAAAAGCCTCAAATATACATTATGTTGTCCAACAGCAGCAATATTTGTCAAACTGTAGAGTGTTCTCTGCTTGTCCCTGTATGTGGGCTTCCCGGTCTATACTCTCTACTGTCCAATCAATTAAAGGTGAACACACCGAAATATAATTAACAAATAAAGACATTGTTAAAGAAAATATGCATTGTGTGGTTAACTCCTTAAACTTTTTTGACTGATTATATTTATTATTTTCATTTCACAAACACGGTTCTCATAATTTGAGTAGTAGAATTTGACCAACCAGTTAAGAAAATAGACTTTGGGTTCTTGATCAAAAAAAGACAGATCTTCCGAATCGGATGATTAAAATTAATATGGTCTACTGTAAAAAATTGTTCACACTAACCTCAGTTTGAACACGTTTCTTCTTTACCAAGGTCTGTGAGGGTTTGCAGACCACCGCACACTGCTGTAAGGGCTGCACCTGAGAGACTGACAAGAGAGAGGACCTTATATATTAATATAGCATAAACTTGGTTCTTACATTTCAAAAACATGCATTTCTAAATGTATCTGTTCACAATCCCAACATAAAGGCCCTGATATACTTGAAAATCAAATAAAAAAACAAACTGATGTTGCATACTGAACAAAAATATATCAAAATAAAAAAAGTCACAAAAAAAACAACCCTTGTATTCGATGCTATAAAGCTGCTTGTTTGAAATAATTATACTTTTAAAATAAGCATGTTGTAAGTGTAGAGCTCATGCAAACATATCCACAACTTTACGTTCAGTGTTCAGGTAAATTAAATCTCTTGGTGGTTCGAATTAAAGGGGACCTATTATGTCCCTTTTTACGAGATGTAAAATAAGTCTCTGCTGTCCCTCAAGTGTGTATGTGAAGTTTCGGCTCAAAATACTGCACAAATAGTGTTTTATAACTCTTTGAAACTGACCCTTTTAGGCTTTGATCTTAATTTTGAAGCCGTTTTGGTGACTGTCGCTTTAAATTCAACTGAGATTGTAAAATAATAATAATAAATAAATCTTCGGCAGCTATGGTGTGTTCACGGTGTGTAAACTCTAATGACAGCTGCTTCTCACTCAGGGCTGTCTATGATAATGAGGGAGAAACAAGTGGGCGGGGCTTTCCCTCTCCGATGACGCATACAAAGGGAGAATGACAAAGTGTTTAAAAGGATGGGATGTCTTTAAGGGCATTGCAACATCACCCTTACCGAATATTTACATTTGGGCCAGGCAATTAATCCAAAGCTATTTTCATGCGCATTTTGTCAGTAAATATAGTTCTAGTAAACCTCCAGCACATGCTTAATTCTCCAGCCCTAATTTACATCAGGAATTTCACAGCAGTTTATGGCAGAACACTGGAGTAGCAGCTGCTATAGTTATAAAATAGTCTACACTAACAAGAACATGAAGAATAATAGGCTTTATAACAAGTTTAATGTTAAAAACAAATATTCAGTTATAATGTCTGAGTTAGGGAGATTGAATTATCTGACACCCTTTTATTAGAGCGTCCTAAAACTGCAACAAGGTGGTTGCTATGCATTTATACACAATAGTGGTTAGGCCTTTCACAATATCACAATCAATATATCGACTTATCGAACACATGGACATGACCTCAATCATTTTTGGTGATGCAATATATATCGCCCATACATAAAAACCAATTCTAGCAACATTTCAGTTGATTGTGCAACCTCTCTATCTCTACTGGAGGTGTCCGTATGGTTAAAAATAACTACAGTATTTACTATAAGTTACTTTAGCATATTTTCATGTGGGTGTCTGACAACTGAAAATAGATCTGGTGGCAGATAGCGCAGCCTCTATTACTTTTTACCTTGCACTTTTTTGTTAATATTTATTATTATTTATTTATGATATGCGTTTTCACACTCTGATTCCAATGCCTAATTATTAAATTGGTAAAATGACTAATTAAATGAAACATTCTTAAGAATAAAATATGATGTGTTCTTTGGAAGAGTGTACTTGGATTATGTATATAGTGTACATATATTGTCATTGTCATTATATAATGAGTGGCATAAAATGGTTTAAAATGACAATAATATTGTTTATCGCAATATATTTTGGTGCAATATATTGTACAACAAAAAGTAAATATCGTGACAGGCCTAAAAGTGGCATCAGGCTATGACCCCGGATGCTGATCAAAATCCTGCTGCGTCACAGAACGACACATAGCTAGCTGTTGTATACAAGTTTACATTGGTGTTTGACCGCTTGAAATCGATTATAAACTTAGCATTTTTAAAACGTATACGTAATTTGACCTAATCTTTGCCTCTATGATGATTAAATTCATCATGACGCAACAAGGCGCATCTCGTATCATGTCTGTATCTGTGCTGCGATCAAAATGAGGGGGGGGAAAGTAATTATTTTAGAAGACGACAGAAGAAGAGAGAGAAAAAAAAAAAAAAACCCAATACACCCAATTCTGCAGTTATATCTTTTCAGCTACTCTCGAACAGAAGACAAAAAGCCTGATTAAAGCAAAACCATGTCATTCTTTCATTTTTATACCTTTGATCATGAAAAAGAAATGCACCTCAGTACTCCCACTTTCTTACTTCACATGAAATCATCCATCGCATCAGAGTTCTCATGGTGATTTAAGGGGGCTGATCAGTTTCCTTAATTTTTTTTTACAAAAGTGAGACGCTTGACGTTGGTTCAATGCACACAATAAATAAAGAACACAAAAAAATGTAAGGAAAAATACTGAATGGTGACCTTAACCTTCAAGGTATTCTTTTGGGCTTTGATGCAACCATTCACAGATGCTGGAGGTGCATGATCAAACACCTACGCAGTCATATTTCTAAAAGACAACAAATCATATTTTATTAAGTTTCTTTTGGGATTCCTTTAAAATGCTGATTTGTGTTTGTGTTATTAAATTTGCCATTCAAACCGATAAAATAAATAAATAAAATAATAATAACATTATAGAAAAGGAGATGACTACTTTTTCCAGCGATCAGACCGAAGAACGTTGTGCGAGGGCTTAATTTCTTGCTAAAATGTAGCCGTGTGTACCTTTTCTGAATGAGAAAACGCTACTGTGTGTTAATGATTTTGTTATGGCAATGCTACATTTGTTGCAGTTTTGTACTTTGATTTCTGAAAGTCTGCCCAATATTTTTCTGAAGGGCCAAAAACCAAACTTGATTGAGGGCCATGGGCCGAAGATAAATGTATCCAACTGGATAAAAATATAATCATTTTCTCATTCATTTCAAAATAAATAGAAAACATTACTTTAATCTTATTAACTAATGCATTATATACATTACATTTTATAATGAACCTATTATAATGAAAACATAAGAATCACATATAATGCAATAGAGTTTAATGCCAAATACACTAGCCAAGCTGCCTATGCCTTGATTCGCTCACTAAGGACTTCTGAATTGTGCTCCATCTATTGAGCAACAATGTTCATTTAAATAAAATTGAATTCATTTACAACATTTAATTGAAATATTTGCTTTTTTGTAGCTTAACAATAAAACAAACCAACAAAAGGTTACGTTAAATTAGAAATGACAATGTGTATTAAAGGCATTAACCCCAACACTCCCCAAAATTCTCCCTCTCTTCTCCTATGGGATGGTGGGCCAAATCAAATGTTATCATGGGCCAACTTTGGCCCACGGGCCCTAGTTTGGGTATCGGTTTTAAATGAAAAATATTGTACTTAATTTCTGTTTATTCTGATTTTTGTAATGTACGCCTTAGCGAAAAAAAGAGCTTCAATGTAACTAGCTACTTTTAGAAATTAACATGTGTAGCTAGCTCCTTTTAGAAGTGTAGTTTGACAGTAGCAGTAGGATTATGAGTATGAAGTTGGCCATGTTTACCCTGTAATGGAGTGACAACGGCCTGCTGTTTGCGTGGTTTGGCGGCAGTCGACTGTTTTCTGTGTAGAGGTGGTAGATCTGTCTTGAAGAGAAGTGCATCTTTGGACTCTTTCTCAGTGGCTTCTTTCGGCTTATTAAACATGTTGGCTTTGTCCTCCAGCTCCTTCTGTTTCTCCTTCAACATCTGGAGAAACAGCAGATCATGTATTTAAAAGTCACCCACCAGCAGTTTCAGCTGCTGTGGAAGCATTTTCTCAAACAAAGCACTCATGTCTAGTTGAAAACTGGGTTACGGATCATGTGGACTTCAGTACAGTTCACAATTGGTATTAGTAATCTGACCTAATTTGCAATCTGTCCCAATATGATGGATTAACCATGAGTCTGTCTCACTGCTGCTACTTCCACAGAAACGGCTTTAGCTCTATTCGGATGGCTCTAGTTTTACTGAGGGCCATTAGAGAAATCTGTTTCACAGAAGTACGTTGTGATTTTAATCCTGTCCGAATCTGCCATGTCTATCTTTTTCCTCACATGACCACTGTAAAAATTCCAGAGCAAATTACCTATTGATTTTCAGCAAACTTGGCAGTCTTATGAGAAATCTAACTGAGTTCTGAATGCGAATGTCATGTGTTTTGGTCAATGTGAACTACCGTACAATCTCTAGAAGGTTTTTGTGCAACAATAATGGATTTAGATGTGTTTGCTAGCCTGTAAAGAAGGCAAGGCAAGTTTATTTCTATAGCACATTTCATACACAGTGGTAATTCAAAGTGCTTTACATAAACAGGAATAAAAGAGACAAGAATAAAAAATAAAAACAAATAATATGAAAACAGATAAAAACAGATTAAAATGTGTTCAAACAGGTTATAAAAGAATGAAAAAGAAAAGAAAGACATAATAGTGCGATCTGTCGGACGTAGCACAGTGCTCATTCAGTAAAGGCACAGCTAAACAGATGTGTTTTCAGTCTGGATTTGAATGTACCTAATGTTGGAGCACATCTGATCATTTCTGGAAGCTGATTCCAGCAGCGGGGGGCGCAGTAGCTGAAGGCGGATTCACCCTGCTTTGACTGAACTCTTGGAATTTCTAGTTTATATGATCCTAAAGATCTGAGTGATCTGTTAGGTTTGTATACAGTGAGCATATCTGTAATGTATTGAGGTCCCAAAATTTATTAAAAAAGTTAAAATCAACGAGTCAAATCATGTAAATTGTTAAAACTGCGTACTGCAATATCAGTTTCAGGTAAGAATTTTCATTTCTGCAGTCAATTACATAATGTGTATGTGCATAAAGTATACAAGTAAAAATGTATTTATTCCAGTGGGTTACTAAAAGCAGTTCTATAAAACCATCATGATAAAATTTTGTAGAATGTATATTATGTTTTACCTTACATGTCAAAGTGTTTAAATGTTAATCTACTTAATTTCAAAATACACTTGATCAAATTTCATAAATTAGTCAAAAGGCTGTTTTTCAATTATATTCCTGAAATGTACTTCTTATATATCCTGAACACGTGGTCTTGTGCAACACCCACATGTAAAAACCCAGACACTCCTACCTCCTTAATAAACACAATAATAATAGTCCAGTCTGAATCCATACATGAAGTGACAGATATCAGCTGAAAAGAATTGTAACTCAAACATCCCATCCGAATGGCACTTTTGATGAGCAGCTCACATTTTTTCCTAATCATTTCCAGTGGATTCAAATGTAGGTGTAAATGCTGTTCAGAAGTTGCAAGTGTACACATGCTACCTGGATTTCTTTGCGGGACTGTGCCACAGTTTTGAGCAGGTTGAGTCTCTCCCTCTCAGCTGAGCCCATCATCATCTTCTCCAGAGCCAGGAGTCTGTCCAGAACTGATGAATCTGGTGAACTGAAACATTTCAACTTTTAGCACACGAGAACCAGTCAGAGAGCATCAGATGCGTGTTCATACATATACAGTTGAAATCAGAATTATTAAACCACCTTGATTTTTATTTCTTTCTCAAATATTTCCCAAATGATGTTCAACAGAGCAAATTTTCACAGTATGTCTGATAATATTTTTTCTTCTGGAGAAAGTCTTAATTGTTTTATTTCGGCTAGAATAAAAGCAGTTTTAATTAAAAAAAAAAAACCTTTTAAGGTCAAAATTATTAGACCCTTTAAGCTATATACATTTTGATTGTCTACAGAACAAACCATCGTTATACAATGACTTGCCTAATTACCCTAACCTGCCTAGTTAACATAATTAACCTAGTTAAGCCTTTAAAAGTCACTTTAAGCTGTATAGAAGTGTCTTGAAAAATATCTAGTCAAATATTATGTGCTGTCATCACGGCAAAGAAAAAATAAATCAGGTATTAGAAATGATTTATTAAAAATATTGCATTTAGAAATGTGTAGAAAAAAAAAAATCTTTCCGCCGAACAGAAATGGAGGGGGGGGGGAAATAAACAGGGGGGATAATAATTTAGGGGGCTTATTAATTCTGATTTCATAAGTGTGTGTTTGTATGCATGTATATTATACACAGTTAAAGGCAAAATTATGAGCCCTCCAGAGAAACTTCTATTCTTTTGCTTATATTTCAAATGTTTAACAGAGCAAGGAAATGTTCACATTACTTCCTCTTATATTTTTTTCTTCTGGAGAAAGTTTTAGTTTAGTTTGGCCAGAATAAAAGCAGTTTTTAAATGTTACTGCCAATATTATTACCCCCTTAATTTATTTCTGCTATTGGCTACAGAACAAAACACTGCCGTCCAATGACTTGCCTAGTTAGGCCTTTAAAATGCACTTTAGGCACTCTAGTAAAATGTTACGTACTGTCATCATGACAAATGCAAAATAAATTATTATTATTAACTTTTTATATTATAAAATGATTATTATTGTTATTAAATCTATTAATGTTTAAAATACTGTTCACTTGGTAGGGATAATAATTTTGTCTTCAACTATATATAATATAATGCTGCCTTTGACTTGAGCTCCCGAGATTGACATACAAAAAAATGCCATTTTAATGCAGCTTAAAAAGGTTTTTGTTTTAAGTGGTAAAAAAGTATACAAATAATTTAATCTTTTTTAAATTGCATCATTTTGTAAGACACTTATGTCTCATCTGTAATCATCTACAGCTCTTAGAAGATGCATTTTAACTGCATTCTGAATGCTCACACTAGTAAGAACCACTGAAGTCCCCTATATGGATGAAAATCCTGAAATGCCTGAATAAAAAAAATTAATAATAATAATAATAAATAAAAATCTGTAAATGATATGTGATTTGTTTTGGTTCTGGAAGTGAACTAATCCTTTAAAAGCATTCATGGCAAACACAATCACTGAGAAAGCTGTGAGATGTTCTCCCCATTAATGACCAACATGGCACATTCAGCCTGTGGTTTTCGCTATAGGGAGTTTTCATTTAAGCACCAGCTACCAAATCCTGGCCTACTGCACAAAGTCAGGACCTGTTAAAGTGCTCACTCATACAGTGACCGGTTTACCTGCCGTCACACAGGCTATCTTTACCTCTGAGGATGTAAGGGAGGTGATGGGGACTGTTCAGCTTTCTTCCCCTCTTTGGACCTCTTGTTCTGGGGCTCACCAGAACCTCCAGCCTCCTGTTCCTCTCTGGTTCTCTTTCCAGGAGCTATAAAAACAAAATTGTGAATTACTGCATATTGTGAAACACTGCAATATGTAGTTTCTTTAAAATATTGCAATATATCAGGTATATTAATCATGATCATCCAAGGTTGAGTGGGGTGATTGCGAAACTACACATTTAATGAATGAAAACAATAATATATATATTTTAAAAAGGCAAAATAAATTATTTTTATTAAATTTAAGGCTGAATGATTTAGGAAATGCTAAAACATGCAATAAAAATACTGTTTGAAGTTATAAAGACTAGAAATTATTCTTTCTAAAATCAACACTTTTCAATTAGCAAAATATACTAGCAACTGCAGAAGTAAAACAGTTGAATGAATGCAGAATTATTTATTAATTTATTTATTTTCTAAATTAAAACTGAATTTTTAACTTCAGTTTTCATAGTGGGGATACTGTTCTGACCTGCCCAAGATGGAAGAAAGAAAGAAAGAAAAGAAAACTGGAAAAAATGAAAAGACAAAGAAAGAAAAAAGAAAGAGAGAAAAGACAGAAAATCAGAGACAAAGAAAAAAAAAAAAAAAGAAAAAAAAAAGAGAACTAAAAAAAGAGAGACAAAAACAAAAAAAAAGAAAAATGAGACAACAAAGAAAGAAAGAAAGAAAGAAAAAAAGACCGAAAAAAAAATGGGGGAAAAAAAGAAAGAAACAAAATGTAAAATTTTTTTTAGAAAAATAGAAAGAAACAAAAGAAAAAAAGAAAAGAAATAAATAGATGTTTTTGTTAAAAAATTTTAAAGAAATATTGTACCATTAAAACCAAATACAAATAAGTCTAGTAAAATCACAACACCCAAGTCTTCATTTCTTCTTCTGAACCATGACCCAAATAAGGCTTTTATTTTGGCAAGTTGCTGCCAAATACATAAATATTTGAAATAAGCTTTTATATCCAAACTCATGCAGCCCTAAAACCCAAATATCGTTCAGAGAATTATATCTGATAAAACTCACCAATCGAAGGGGCCAAAACAGTTTCTCTGACAAAGGGCCGATTGACAATCTGCTTAGACTTTGCAGCAAAGTTAAGAGCCGAAAAGGTGTCGAAGTAGTATTTGTACTCGGGTGCGATGTTTGTGATCATGACAGAATGTGCGGATCCACCCAGAGAGTCCTGCAGCAGACGGGTCAGTTTACTGTCTCTGTAGGGCACGCGGCCCCCGGCCCCTGCGTTCAGAGCGTCCACCACCTTACTGAGAGTGAACAGAGACAGGTTGATGGCTCCGCTCTCTTTCAGACGAATGCCCTGGTTTCCTGTGCGCCGGTTGTCTTCTGAACCAGCAAGATCCACCAAATAAAGCTTTCCCGTTTGCTGTCTGTGTGGCGGCCCACGCTGAGACTTCACCACCTGAGAGGAGAAAACATGAGTGTGTGTGTGTGTGTGTGGCGCAAGATCTTTTCTAGACTGTTGACAAATTGAGTTTGTCACTTTGAATGTCTAAGATTCAATTGGAAGGATTTAATAAATTTTTTGGATGCAAATTGATATTAAGTCAATAATATGTTAATATAACATCAATGTACACTCATTTAAATCTATTCTTGCTAGAATTACATTATCACATTATAATATACATTTAGTCATTAATATATTTTACAGTCACAAATGTTTAATAATACTACAATACAATTATATTAAATATTAAATATACATTATACGTACATTATACACGTTACATTAAATAGACATTATAGGCTTATATATAAACCTATAATACATATTTAATGTAATTGCACCAGCAATAATCTTTGTAAAATTAGTCTTACAAGCTCTGTTTTGTAATTTTTCAGCTTTTTTCCTTTCTATAATTCATTAGTGGTGTTTCCATCCACCTCTTTTTATGTGCATTTTGGATTATCGCAAAAAAAGCTGGATGGAAACTCCAAGATGCACAAATTTTGACAATACACAAACTTATGGGCATAACTGAGAAGAATAAACTTTTTGTTTGATTTAAAAAAAAAAATAAGAAAAGAAAAAAGCACAAACTACGATGGAAACACTAAATAAATTTAAATATGCGCATAAAAAAAAGCCATATGATTGTTACAAGCGATTATATGATAATAGAAATTGCAAATCTTTAATGCAATATTCCAATTTTGCGCAAAAATTATTAATAATGGTGGTAATCAAACGAACAAACAAAACTAGCAATTTAATCTTTTGTTAAAATTCATGAATTTTGAATGCTTTGATTGGCAAATCAATAAAACCAATGTACATCCAAAACGTATCCTTTAAAAACATGGTCAAACAAAAAAATGCCTCCTTTCTTTAATGAAATATTAAAGCTCTTATTATTTTAATAATTAATGCATTCACCAATTTCTTCAAATTAAATGACATTTTTGAAGGATTGCTAATAAACTGCACACAAAAGAAATGGAATAATTATGCTAATTATATGCTATTCAATAGCAGTCTGGAAAGCATATTCACCAATCATCATCATTTTAATTAAATGTACAGGCACCGTTTTGATGGAAAATCCTTTTCTTTCTCCACATTCTGAAGAAAATAGATGATTTTAGATAATCTGGATATTTTAAATTGTATTTTGCACTATCTGCATTGTGAAAATCCTTTATAATACCAACATAAGTGTTCTCCCTCTCAAATGCAGCCAGTAGACACAGCAAAAGTCTGTGGCTTTTCATGAGAGAAAGATTTCATTTCAGCACCAGCTACCAAATCACGGTCTACCACACAGAGACCAGGGCCTGTTAAAGTGCTGATGGAGAAGCAGAATGAAGCGAAGTGAAGAGATCAAACCTTTATGAGGAGGATGGCGTGACTGCGGCTGGAGCGCTGGTTGAGTTTAGTAGAGGCCGTGGTTCGGTTGAGACTCGCGGGGATGAAATAAGTGTCAAAATCAGCAAAAGATGAGAGAGGAGTGTGCGTTAACCCGGGAATGAGGATGTTTCTGTCCTTGTCTTCACGGATGGGCAGGTCCTGGGAGCCTGGGGACAACAGATCCAGCACCTAAAGAGAAAACGAAAATCAATATTGCAGAGCAGCGCTCCACTGAATGGGCTTTAACTGCGTGTGTGTACTTGTTTTTATATCCTGCTGGGGACTGAATGCACACAGACTCATGGGAATCTGTCACCATAGGGACCAAAATTGACGTTTGAAGAAAACAACAACATTGTCAAACACTACTGACAGACGCAGATATTAAGCATTAATCTCTCTTGAGATTTTATTTGCCTTCTCAGAACAATAAATGCTTCTTCACCGAGGTTATTTAGATACATGTATATTGTAAAAACTGAAAGAGATTTTTATTTATTTTTTTTACAGCACATGCAATTCATTCTGCTCATTTTAAGGCCTTATGTTTAATGGCAAATTAGTAATTAAGACCCACAGAAACACTTGTGTCACTGAAGCCTGCAGTAATGACTGCTGAAAATGTGGTTTTGCATTATAATAATAAACTACATTTGTATACAAATTTACAAGGAACTTCCATTAAACAATATTTGTACAGTAGTGCTTGTGATGCTATATTTTTAAACAGATAATACACCCAAAACTGAAAATTCACATTTATTCACTTTTCACAAACCTGTTTGAGTTTCCTTTTCCTGTTGAACACAAGAAGTCATTTCGAAAAATGCTGGAAACCGATAACCATTGGCTGCGTCAGTATAGAGTAGTCAGAATTTATGGTATTAAAAAAAAAACAGCATGCGAGTACCCGGAAGACCTACTACTTCTGGCGAGATTCTGAAGTGGGCACCTAGTGGATGCTACACTATCCCATAATGCTACATGAGAAGTCATGAATGGGAGTGATGCAATGCAACTGCCGTGGGTAGGTCATGTGATGATGAACGGTCATCGTTTTTCTTACGGTTAAAATCACATTTAAATGAAGTACCTACTCGAGCAGCAGGCGATTTCAGCCACAGCTATTGTCTTCCACAGTATTTTTTTCTCACTATTGCAGTCAATGGTTACTGATTTTTAACATTCTTCAAATATATGTTTTGTGTTTAACAGAAAACAAACCCATAAAGGTTTGGAACCACTTAACGGTGAGTAAACAGTGAGTAAATACATTTTTTGTGAACTATCCATTTAATCAAACGAAGCTGTAGAGCAGAAGAGACTTTTTAACTCCTCAGCCCAGACCTTTTGAACAGAAGTACAACATTCACATTGAAAACTAAGCTGCTGCACCTTTTCATTGTAGATTTCCAAGTAAGACATCCCAATGGAGTACTCCCAACCATCTTGCTCTTTTTTCTGAGCTTCAACCAGATTGAAGACCTCCTTCACAGCTCTGGGAATAACGCCTGGCTGCTCTTGACTGCCCAGCATGGTGTGGGTCTTTCCTGAGGTGAGAAACAAGAATGATTTTAAAATGTTAAAATGTAAAAGAGATGAAGAGAAGGGTGTGGAAGAAAAGTCCTCTCACCTGCTCCAGTGGGTCCGTAGGCAAAGACACTGGCGTTCTGACCATTGAGGATGTGTGGGAGGATTGGCTTGACGGAGGTCAGAAACACCTCCTGCTGTGTTGTCTGCTCACCGTGAAACACATCAAACCTAAAAATATACATGTATATAATTATGAACCATGTGAATCAGTAACTGAAAAAACAACAAATGCATTATTTGCTTAGTCCAAGATATATGGATGCACCAAAATTATGGCTCCTTAATATTTTTGGTCAAATAAGCAGTTAAATTACTGACTGAAACCGTGTTATTATTAGCGCTTCACTAATGGCGGATTTCCATTAAACTAAAGATTATATACACACACATGCAGTAGCCAACATTCGAAGTGACTCAAAACTGTCCTAGGACAAGAATAAGTGTTGTTCAATCATTTTAGGACAAATTTGATGAAAGGTGATGATCCACTTCAAATGCTGACTACTGTACATGCTGTACAGTAAATGTTTATTTATTAGTTAATTTTTTTATACACACATTCTATACAAATTATATTTAAATTTTAATATCTATGTAACAAAATTGCTTTTGCATAGCTTTGTTTCCTTGTATGTGTTTGTATCACATAAAGATTAATTTTAGCCCAGAAATAAATAAAATGTGCATTCATTTTGTACACTTATAAAGGACTGTGTGTCTCCCTGATAATCCAAACAGGCACATAAAAAGCTGGCGGATTTTTTTTTTCAAAGAGAGCTTTCATATCAGCACCAGCTACCAAATCATGGCCTACTGCACTGAGACCACGACCTGTTAAAAGTGCTTAGAAACAAAACTGATGACTTTCAGCATTAATACTGACTGGTACTGAAGGGTCTCAGTGGCGTTTCTCCAGTTGATGATCTCCAGCTTCTGTGGCCCCAGACCCCGCACACAGGGGCCCTCGCCCTTGTCGTCCTGCTTGTCCATGTAGGGTCTCAGCCGGACGGCCACCCGAACCCGAGAGGTGCGTTTGGATCCAGCAGCTCCATCACTCACAGCAACGCGCTGCGCCATTTCTGAAAGCACAAACACTGAGTTAAAGTTGGTTTTATATTCGCACATTCGTTCATTTCTGAACAGAGACACGATTCCTGTATTGTATGCCAAGCCACAAGTGGTAACTTATTTTATAATGCATGCATCTGATTAATATGCAGGTTTATATATGAAGAGTTTAGATGCAAAAACCTCTAAACGCCGCTTCATCTTTCCTTCTAAAATTTGCATTTTTCTCCAACTCCTGTGTGTAGGCTCAGTCATTTTACTTTTATAGTGACGAACAAGTTCTTCTCATTGCCTTTAGAGTGAAATAACTGAACATAAACATAAGAGGCTGGGAGAAATGCTCATTTTAGGAGAAAGTCTCAGATGGCATTTAGAGGTTTTTGCATCTGAACTCTTCACATGTACTCAGATGTGTATAAATCTATGTATATATTCGGAGTATGTATGTATTTATTTTGTCATTGTTTTTATCCATCATTCATCTGTGAATAACTTACTGCTGGAGAGTATGAATTTCCCTTTGGAATGAATGAAGTATCCATCTCTGTCTGCCACGCTAACGTTACTTTGAACAGTCGGTCTGACATAGCATGCTAGTGTAACTTTAAAACAACATTAGCACCATTTAACAGACTGAGAACAATGTTGTACGTTGATAGTCGTTGGCTGCTTATATGATTACTCTATTTAGACCTTGTAAAAACACACTTTAATGAAATTATATTAAGGAGATAGGCCGAATGTGCGAATATAAAATCAACTTTACCTCATTGTTTAATCACCCGTAAATATATTAGATATACAAATATACAGATTTTAAACATAGCGTCGATTAAAAACTAGTAATAAATAAAGCGAACATGCTTTAAACGGAATAACGCTTCAGTATCGTCAATGTTTATTCGCTCTGAGCGCGCGGCCGCTGAATTAAAGGTCTGACGGGTTTTTCCCTTTCAAAAAACGCTAAACAACCACCGCTCTTTACGTAAATTACTTCAAATTTACCTCTTGGCTTGTGCAGCTGCTAATCCAGGTCTTTAACGATGTGTAATCCACACTCGGGTACAATGTGAGTGTGTTTTTAAAAATGACTTTATTCAATGCATCGCTACTTCCGTACAAACTCCTCAACAATGGCGCGTTATTGGGGTCAACCACGGTTATTTTCAAAAGATAAAGTCCCCGCCCCTTTGCTCGTTTTAACCAATCAGCACATCTGAATTCAGGCGACTGAGTTCTTCTTTGGAGATATTTCGGAGAAACAGACAATACGTACTGCCATCATTCGGCGATGTTGGGAAAAATCTACTTCTCCGTGAAACCTCCATTTCGGGGATCACACTTGAATTGTGTTTACAAATATATTTAGGATACAACAATTAAGCTAATTCACTCAACGTCCCCGTCAGCCACATCGTGCAATTCAATTTAGCTGAAATCTAAACACGTCATATTTTTCAATATGGCTACAGTCAATAAAAAGTGATTCGTCAAACACTTTCAAACACTTACATTTTATATTCCTTTATCCTTATACTTTATTTTGTTCTATTCCAGAAAGTCCTTTACATATTATTGCTTTTTTTTGTTGATTTTCGTTGAGTCTTTCTTTAGTACTCTAAAAATAGTGTACAAATATTGTTTTCATCAAAACTGCTACAACACACAGTTACTAAGACCCTTTGTTTCTGTTATCTATAAAAAAAAACACTGTTTTACGCTATCACTTTCTGATATTCACTATAATATATTTTGTATTAAAAATGCTCTGGTCCTTCCCTGTTGAAAAAAAACAGCATATGCTGGTAAGGTATGTTTTGATGCTGGTATGCTCGTCTTGCTGGTCTCAATGCTGGTCTCGATGCTGGTCTTGCTGGTTTCAGTGCTGGTCTTGATGCTGGTCAGGACCAGCACTGAGACCAGCAAGACCAGCACTGAAACCAGCAAAATAAGCATTAAAACCAGCAAGACCAGCATCAAAACATACCTTACCAGCATATGCTGTTTTTTTCAGCAGGGTTATATCAAATTTCACTGTTTCTTTCTTTCTATCTATCTATCTATCTATCTATCTATCTATCTATCTATCTATCTATCTATCTATCTATCTATCTATGAAGTGAAGGGGAAAAAAACCTTTAGAGAAACCAGGCTCTGTTGGGCACGACCATTATTCTTTTGGCCAAACTTCCTGTGTGGAGCTGCAGTCTAGGCGCCAGAGGCTGGAGAAGCTGGACGTCCATTGTGGAGAAGCTGCAGGTGTGGGTTAGGGCACCGGCGAGAGGTCAGGCTGGCCCACAGGATCAAAGCGTGGACTCGTTTGTCACTGTGGCCTTTCAGGAATCAGTCTCATGCACTCCATTCCTTTATGACCCACACAGTATCAGCTCGGGATACGGCCTGGTCCAGGATACTTTGGGATCATCTCCTCACAGGTCTTGGATCGCATCAATGGCGCTGCACAGTCTGTAGGGGCCTCGGGATGAATATCCCCAGGTGTGTGTGTGTGTGTGTGTGTGTGTGTGTCTGTCTGTCTGTCTGTCTGTCTGTCTGTCTGCCTGCCTGCCTGCCTATCTATCTATCTATCTATCTATCTATCTATCTATCTATCTATCTA
>CAIGQW010012936.1:2183617-2197007 GCA_903798125.1 Danio choprae | reverse complement strand
AGACAGACAGACAGACAGACAGACAGACAGACAGACAGACAGACAGAGAGACAGACAGAGAGATTTCATCCAAAGTGACCTACAAGTCAGAACAGAAATATGCAAATGATATGATAATTCCTAGAAAGTCTAGTGCAGTACAAATCAAGATAGATAGATAGACAGACAGACAGACAGACAGACAGATAAACAGATAGAAAGGTGGATTATAGAAAACATCCCTAGCAGGAATTGTCACATTTCTAGCACACTTCCCAATGTTAACATGACTTTAGCATACTGTTAGCTTGTTTTAACACAACTTAGCATGCTTTTAGCATGTTTCTAACACTAACTAACATGCTGTTAGCAGGAATTGCTAACATGAATTAGCATGTTGTTACCATGTTTCTAGGTTCAATAAGAATGTTGCAAGCATGTTTCAAACATGGATTAGTATGTTATTATCAGGTTTTAATATGAATTGGCATGTTGCTAATATGCTTCTAGCATGCATGTTGCTACCAAGATAGATAGATTTAAAAAAAAAAAAAAATCTACATAATAGTTTATGCAAAATATTAGCAGCACAGCTGTTTTCAACACTTAATAATATAAGAAATAAGATAATGCTTATCTTGTTTTTTAGATAAGAAATAAAATAGGAAATGTTGCAAATCAGATTTCTGCGGGATTATGTGAGACTGAAGACTGAAGACAGAAAGATGATGCTCAAATTTAAGCACTATTTTTACATACAATTTAAGGAATAAATGACATTTTAAAGTACATTCAAATAGAAAACAAGTATTTTAAATTGAAATAACATGCCACAGGGTGCAGCATGGTGGCGCAGTGGGTAGCACAATCGCCTCACAGCAAGAAGGTTGCTGGTTCGAGCGCCGGCTGGGTCAGTTGGCATTTCTGTGTGGAGTTTGCATGTTCTCCCCGTGTTCGCGTGGGTTTCCTCCGAGTGCTCACAATACCAAAGACATGTGGTACAGGTGAATTGGGTAAGCTAAATTGGGTAAACTAAATTGTCTGTAGTGTATGTGTGTGAATGAGTGTGTATGGATGTTTCCCAGTGATGGGTTGCAGCTGGAAGGGCATCCTCTGCGTAAAACATATGCTGGATAAGTTGTCGGTTCATTCCGCTGTGGCGACCCCAGATTAATAAAGGGACTAAGCCGAAAAGAAAATGAATGAATGAATGAACATTCCACAGGTTTACTCCTTGTATTGTATTTTTGATTAAATAAATGAATCCTCAGTAAAAGCTTCTCAGAATAATCCTAATATCACAGCATCTAGTGGTTATATCATAGCATTACAGATGATTTATTCATGTGGCATCTTCCGTTACCAGATGGCACCCAATCTGTTTTCAATGCACTGGTTTTTAAATACCTTTGCACTATTTTCTTTTTAACACAAACAACACACTATTAATCACAAATGATATGCTGCTTTATATAAAGGTGTCGTCTGGTACCCTATAATCCACCCAACATAGTAAACAGGAAATATAGTTAAAAACTAAACATATCAATGCTAAGATCCTAAATGTGAAGAACTGAATACATTACCGGTGCTCATAGTTCTTTTTTCAAAGGGTCTCTCCTCTCTGTCTAAGATTGGATATTTCTCAATGACCTCCTCCTCTTCTTCATAGAGATGGTGATCCACATCCTGATGGCCCACAGCAAAAGCACGCATATAATTACACATCTGTCCACATTTGAACCAAATTTGGGTCAAAAACCAGCAATTTTAAAGTGTATTCAATAAAATATACAGATTTTTGTTGCTGATTGTTTTTGCACTACAATGCAAGACTCACCAGCTGGTTTATGGTATCTATGATAACTTTATGCCAGTCTTGGATGATGCTGTCGGTGTCGTACTGGATCAAGTATTCAGCACCAGTCCGAGTCTTAAGCTGAATGAGCAAACACAACGTATCAAGAATAGACTCTCGAGAAGTAAACAGAGAATGTAAGCATACTGAAGGCCGTACTGTACCTCCAGAACGTTTTTCTTGCTTGATTTTTCCTTGGGGGCCCGGTTAATTGTGGCCCCTTTTAGATCCACTGTGAATTCTGGGAGTATCTGATTTGTCTTGCTCTTTGAAATATAAAATACAATCATTGCCAGTCAAACATAAATGAAATATGTGGTTATGCAAAGCCACACATTTGATCGATTTTGTAATTTATTTTTCCAATAGGGATTTTAGAAAAGCATTTATTAAAAGGTAACGAACCATAAGGTGAAACAAAGTTTAATTTCAATCAAAAATGACTTTCGGCAAAACTAAACTGGAGCCTCACAGTGGCGCAGTGGGTAGCACGTTCGCCTCACAGCAAGAAGGTCGCTGGTTCGAGCCTCAGCTGGGTCAGTTGGCGTTTCTGTGTGGAGTTTGCATGTTCTCCCTGTGTTGGCGTGGGTTTCCTCCGGGTGCTCCGGTTTCCCCCACAAGTCCAAAGACATGCGGTACAGGTGAATTGGGTAGACTAAATTGTCCATAGTGTATGAGTGTGAATGGGTGTGTATGGATGTTTCCCAGAGATGGGTTGCAGCTGTAAAACATGTGCTGGATGAGTTGGCGGTTCATTCCGCTGTGGCGACCCCAGATTAATAAAGGGACTAAGCCGAAATGAAAATGAATGAATGAAAACTAAACTGACCAAAATATAACATTCATTCATTCATTTTCCTTCGGCTTAGTCCCTTATTTATCAGGGGTCACTACAGCGGAATGAACCACCAACTATTCCAGCATATGTTTTAAGCAGCAGATGCCCTTCCAGCCGCAACCTAGTACTGGGAAACATCCATACACCCTCACTCACACACACTCATACACTACAGCCAATTTAGTTCATCCAATTCACCTGCATGTCTTAGGACTGTGGGGGAAACCGGAGCACCCGGAGGAAACCTATGCCAACACGGGGAGAACATGCAAACTCCACACAGAAATGCCTACTGGCCTAGTCATGACTCGAACCAGCGACCTTCTTGCTCTAAGTCGACAGTGCTAACCACTGAGCCACCGTGCTGCCCCAAAAATATAACATTTTACAAGTAATGTTAGTGAAAATGCTAGTAATGTTTCACCACTAATTAAAGAAATAGATATATTTATGTACAAGTTACATTAAATATTTATTCTGGCACAATATTCTGCATTAAAATATCATTTTCTTTATCATACTAGATTTTATTATACTTTAACATTGCTGTCAAACTGATTAACCTAGTGGTTTGAAGAATTGTGGATGAAAAATCTCATTAAATGATTCTTCTAAATATAGCAAAAAGATATAAACTATTATTGTCTGTGTTCTGTAAATCATCGTAAAAAAATATTATAGGCCATTTTTAAAAAAACATTAAGCTGTATGAGTTTTTATAATGCTTAAAACCCCCATGTAGGGCGACACGGTGGCTCGGTGGTTAGCACTGTCGCCTGACAGCAAGATCGCTGGTTCAGTTGGCGTTTCTGTGTGGAGTTTGCATGTTCTCCCCGTGTTGGCGTGGGTTTCCTACGGGTACTCCGGTTTCCCAACAAGTCCAAAGACATGCGCTATAGGTGAATTGAATAAACTAAATTGGCCGTAGTGTATGAGTGTGTATGGGTGTTTCCCAGTACTGGGTTGCTGCTGGAAGGGCATCCGCTGTGTAAAACATATGCTGGATAAGTTGGCGGTGCATTCCGCTGTGGCAACCCCTGATAATTAAAGGAACTAAGTCAAAGGAAAATGAATGAATGAATGAAAACCCCCATGTACTTAAAACATTTAATGAGAAACAAACTATAAACCCATTAATGATATCAGTAATAAACAATATCTAATTTTAAATATAGAACTATCCATTTTTGCATATATGTTATATGTTTTGTGTACACACACGCACGCACGCACGCACACTAATATTAAGGTATGATGTTTGATAGCAGAGCAAGACTGGCTCAATTGCATCATTCACTAAAGAGCTTTTGGTGTGATTTTCTTGCTGCGAGGCTGGTGGAATTTTCTGTAAACAGCATGTAATCTTTTCACCACGTCTAATTAAATATTGTTGTTAAATTATGTTGAAATAATCAAAATGTGTGGCTTCGATACAACCATGTACACTTATCAATTAGCAACCTCAAGGCTCACAGCAGGTCCAGTAATTTAGAGCATTTGTATCATTCAGAAATGTATCTTTAACTGCGATGCTCTGAACTCACAGATGCTCCAGCTGGTGTGGACTTCGGGTCTTTATGGAAGGTCAGTATTCCTCCATGGAGAACCGTCCAGGAATGACCCCAGTTCTTCCTGATGGAGAATTGATGAAATGTTAGAATTTGACAAACAATCATGGATTCAGTTTCGGCCATTAAACCAAGATCCCGATGGAAGCCTTTACCTGATTTTCTTCCCATTATCAGACACCTTTGTTTTATTCAGTATTCCAGCCTTCTCCAAATTTAAAACCTGACAAAAAATATCATCATGTTAATAAATACAGCCTCGTTATGGATATGATGGTTAATATCAACGATTAGCAAACTGAAGCAATAAAAAAAGAGTGGACAAAAATGTATGATATCATGAGAGCGAAGCAAATGATAAGAACTGAAGTTCACCTCAATACGAAAAATAGGTTATTATTGAGATATTTAATGCTTTTAGGAACCAATTGATTGATATATTGATTATTTAATAAAGTATCACAAGCAGGCTTATGCTATCTACACACACAAGAAGTGGCTCAACGTCAAACATAAACAATATCTGTTAATGAACAGTTTCCGCATTTTGTGAAGTGTTTTCCGCTTATTTACGGTTGTGAATTGCATTATGGGATGTTGATCTCTCCTCTTTAGACTTTGAAAGACTAACAGTTTAACAAAGTGACTTTTATTGACATTTTAGTAGTTTGAAATAATATGCTGTATAATAAATAACATATAGAGAAATAGGTCTGTAAAATAACAGAAAATGTACTGGCAGTTTATTACAAGGGTTTTGTAGCATAATATACAACACCAACCCAGACATTATATCACTTTAAACTATTAAAAAGGCAATAAAAGTCACTTTTTCGAACTTAAAAGTTGATGGAGGAACGATCAAGGCCCCATAACGCAATTCAAAAGCATAAATAAACAGGGGAAAAATAAAAACATGAATCACAAATTACAGCAAACTGCTAATTTACTGATATTCTTTAAAGCTGATCAGAGTGTTTGAACTCAAAATACAATGTCGATGTCACTTGGGTGTGCAGTCATGTGAATTCACCTGCATTTTATTTATTCATAACAGTCATAAATAGTACTAGTTTATAAAACAAGTTTCAAACCAATATTTCTTGCCTACATGAATGATTGATAAAAACCTACCGGTGGTCCAAAAGTAAAAATGACATCAGATTGTAATATAATGATTCATTTATATTTACCATGCTGCTAGATATTTACTGTAGTGATATTTCAAAGAATATCACAGTACTTTCATCGTAAATCTCAAATTGTTAACGTAAATATCAAGGTACTGCCCATAAACTGTAGGCTTCACTGCTAACCACCAGGGGTCAGTGAGGAAAAATAATAATGCATGTATTTATTATTATCTGCTGATTTTGCCACTTTTGCTCCTAATTCACAGAAACACTTTTATTTATTTGAACAGTATAATAATATGAATGCCCATATGAACAAATACTATGGTAATTTATAGTAATCATTGAACCATACTATAGTATTGTACTGTATATAGTATTTACAACTCTTGGGTTATGAATGCTATAGCACACTGTTGTATTAAGTGAACTGGTAAACTGTTAAAAACACTGCAGTTTTTACTACAGCAAAATGTGGTGTATTTTAGTATAATATATATAGCTGTGGAAACGTTCAGTATTGTTTTTTTGTTCATAGTACTATAGTTGTTGTATCAACTATCGAATGAACACAACCGATTTATTCAAGTACTTCAAAAACACTGTAGTGCGTACTATAAATGACCATAGTATTTTTGATGTGGGTGATTTACCTCATGTGGCTTATTCTAATATTTAGAAAGGCATTAATGTTTGTTCTGGTGTCTTACATTGTGTGGTGTATCGGGAGAGCTGGAAGGTTCACTGTCTGATGCGTTCTGAATATATGATGAATGATTCTTCTGTTAAAATAAAATGACAAACTCAAAACATAAATCATGAGCTAATCATGAGCATTGCATCTCTTGCTAATTAATAATACTGTCCACCATTCATTAATGGTGAATGTTTGCTTGTGCAATGGCAGGCATTAAAAAAGGAGGAGGTTTTAAATAGAGCGACAAACTGAGACTCAGGTGCACTATATAGAGTCAGTTTGGGAAACAGTGTCACAAAGGACATGCATGAAGGATCAGGTGTTCATCACAGGCTTATTAGGCAAGGTTAACCATTTGCTAAATCCTGAGTGTTTCCCATACCATTCAATTATGGGGTTGGCCCACCCCTGTTGAATGTGAAAAAATGGAAACTACAGAAAAGGTCTATACTTTAATCTTTTATTAAATCAACAATATAGCTTTGTGTTATTAATCTCATTCACACGATGGTATGAGATTTCTGTCTCTACATAGTAAAGCATTTACATTTATCACCTCTCTGTATATCCTGCAAGGTGAAATTCGGTTATGATCGAAATAGTAAACAAAGCACACTCCCACCAGTGGTGAAAGGACACATGTTGGAATCAACTAGATGGAAATCAGAAAAAAAAGCAGTGGTGCGAAAATGAAATAATCCGACTTTTAGGTGTTGTGCTTCGCGTCCAGTGTGTGGCCCGCTCATGTGACATTATCGCTATGTGCATTCGGCCAAAGTCTGTTTGAACTAGCCTATGTGTGTCGTATCTGTCGCGAAGCTTCTAACAGATACCACAGATGTGTCATCATAAGTGTACTCTCTCTCTCTCTCTCTCTCTCTCTCTCTCTCTGTCTATCTTTCTCAATTCAATTCAATTCAATTCAATTCAATTCAATTCAAACTCGCTTTAAATTGGCATGACAGCAATGTTACATATGTATTGCCAAAGCATTTGTGATGTTTACATTAAATAGAACATAATGTAGGGCGACACGGTGGTGCAGTGGGTAGCACAATTGCCTCACAGCAAGAAGGTCGCTGGTTCGAGCCTCGGCTGGATCAGTTGACATTTCTGTGTGGAGTTTGCATGTTCTCCCCGTGTTCACGTGGGTTTCCTCCGGGTGCTCCGGTTTCCCCCACACGTCCAGGTGAATTGGGTAAGCTAAATTGGCCGTAGTGTATGTGTGTATGGGGCATCCGCTGCGTAAAACATATGCTGGATAAGTTGGTGGTTCATTCCATTGTAGCGACCCCTGATTAATAAAGGGACTACGTCAAAATGAATGAATGAATGAATGAGAACATTATGTAAACAAATGACATAGTAGACACAAGATAATTTATAATAATACACAGTAATAACAGTAATAGTAATATTAACAGTAATAATTAACAATCAACATTTTAGAATTAATTTATAGCAATTTAGAATTGTGCATGTGTGTGTGTCTCTCTTTCTTTCTCACACACACACACTCTGAAAGCCCTGATATACTTCAAACTGAAATGACATCATTACGAACAAAATCCAGCCAAAATTAAGTTCAATTTGAGTTCGTTTCAGCAGTGCGAAACGGCCCACCAAAGAGAACTTCTGTGTAGGTTCTCACCAAAGAGAACCTACACAGCTTTGAGCTGCCACTGGTCCGTGAGTGCCGGTGGGTGTGTCCTGGAACTCCGCCTTCTTTGACGTGCTTTGTGTCCACGCATTTCAGAGTCAGACAGGAGAAAAACATCCAGCACTACAACACTAAGTGAATGAATAAACCGGAGGATCGAGTAGCAGAGCTGGTACAGATGAATCCTCACATTTGACAATTGTTTGCTGAGAGATTATAAAGTACACTTGAAATCGAAACTAACCACATGTTTTTGTTAGCTCACACTGCTAGCTTTGTGGTGAACAATTCAATTGTGCATGTCATTAAGAAAAAGGTGTTTGCCCTTGTAATCTGAAAATGCGCTTCATGTTTGTTTTCAGTGAAATTCTCAGATTGCGTCTGTCTATGTTTTGGGCGTGGCTAACATACTTAACCACGCCCCCTCCAACTCTCGGTTTTGACAGCTCTATAACAACAACAAACAGAAATGGTGAGGAGGAGGATGTAGGTTGTAATTACTCTCCCCAAACCCTTTTCCCAATCTTTCTGAATGAAAACCCTACTTTACTACATCCAATCAGCTCACAGTAGGAAAAAAAATAGCCACACCCACTGCTTCCTCATTTCTTAATGAAGTTCTAAACATTGCTCCATTCGGTGTCTGGCAAATATAAAGCAATGTAACGTGTCGCGGTGGAACTTCTCGCTGGTAAAGGCTGTTTACTAGATGTTTATAAACTGTTCTTTTCTCTCAGATGCCATTGTTGCTGTGTTTAGCAGTACTCAAGCAGCACGACACATTTAAAACCTCGCCTACTGCAGTGCGGGGGTGTCGGAAAGTTCAAAACAGTATACCGTCCCTCAGCCTTTTCAAACTTCTTGTTGGCCTCAAACAAAGAACGAAACAGAACTTTGTTTGAAGTATACCAGGTCCTTGAGTGGCATCATTTTCCCTCAATATGTTATAATGGTCAGAAAACACAAGACTTAGTACAAATGAGTGACAAAATGTGTGTCTATGTGTGTGATTACATACATCATCCGGGTATCCTGCACTGTGTCTCCAGCTGGATCCCACTGTGTCCTGCTCTCCTGAGGCCCCGTTTCCCACTGCATACTGTCCTGGACTGGCAGAGTACTACAAGAGTGAGAGATGATTTTAAATACAGAAATAATACTTTTACAAATGAACATTTTTTTAGTACATTAGTAAATTTAGTACACTGTAAAAACAAATGTCATGTTTAATTCAATGTGTTTTATATTATAGTTTTATAATAATATAATAGAATATGTGCCTTTACCAAATGAACACTGTGCTACATCTGACAGATCGCACTGTGTCCTTCTTCCTTTTCAACTTGTTTTAATACATTTTTAATCATTATAATTCTTCATTCATTCATTCATTTTCTTTTCGGCTTAGTCCCTTTATTAATCTGGGGTCGCCACAGCGGAATGAACCGCCAACTTATCCAGCATATGTTTTACGCAGCGGATGCCCTTCCAGCCGCAACCCATCACTGGGAAACATCCATACACACTCATTCACACACATACACTACGGACAATTTAGCTTACCCAATTCACCTATAGCTCATGTCTTTGGACTTGTGGGGGAAACCGGAGCACCCGGAGGAAAACTACGCCAACATGGGCAGCACATGCACACTCCACACAGAAATGCCAACTGACTCAGCTGAGGCTTGAACCAGCGACCTTCTTGCTGTGAGGCGATTGTGCTACCCACTGCGCCACCCATTATAATTCTGTGTTGTTTTTATTACTTATACTTATTATGTGATTATTTTATGATTATTTTATAAATATGATTATGATTGTTTTTATAAATCACTTTGATTTACCATTGCATTGAAATGTGCTATATAAGTAAACTTGCCTTGCTATTGTTAATGTAATTAAATAAATGACTAGCAATTTCTGAGTAAAAACATTTCGAGATAAATCCTACAGCTTTTCTCAGGGAATAAATCAAAGCTGACAACTCAACTGATATACAGGCTGAAACTTATATATATACATATACATATACATATATATATATATATATATATATATATACAATCAAGCCCAGATTTTAAATCTTTAACTACAGTAAACATCTAGAGCTCTCTTTTTATTTTAAAAGCCTGCTCATAAACAGTGTTTCCAAATCCAAAATCCAGTTTTCTGTTTTCGGGAAAAAAAATGTCCCTTGTGTGGGATGTATGTAAGGCATAAAATATTATTTTCTTATCTGGCCCATAAAGACAACTGCTAAATACAGCTGATATATCATGCATCACTATCTCCAGCCAATCAGAGTCCACTTAATGAGCATTTAAAGGACACAAACATTAACACATTAACCCTAATGCACACTTCTAATAAACAAACATTATTGTGTGATGGAGTGAGCATCGAAACAGCTATCTTTATAGTCATTGTTCTTGATGTGAAGAAGGACCACCCGAATTGTCCCGCACCTCAGGTAAATTCCACTGGGACTTGCTTCCGTCTCTCAGGTAATAGTACGTCCGTCCCTGATCGTCGAGTGACTTGATCCACTGTCAACAAGACATTTCATTAAGTTCCCCAAATTACAAAACTCGCCTACAGCCATGCTACCACTAATAATAGAAAGCTAATCAGCCTAAATAGAAAGTCAGCCCAAAAAAAGGAGACGTGAAGGTCAGTGTCACGAGTCCTGTACCTGCTCCTGTGTGTACTCGCTGGTGAAGATCCAGGTTCCCTCTGAGTCGACGGCGAGGCTCCAGCCGGCCGGACAGTTGCGGTCCAGACTGACCCGCGGGATAGAGACCTTCTTCACATGAATCAGAGAATACTCTGCTGGGATGGAGACAGGAGACGCCTCCTCCTCCAGCTCGGGGGATGCTGGGTAATCTTCCTCGGGAAGCGGAGGCTGGATTTAGGAGAATTAAAAATATATAAATCAGTGCTGGGCAAAAATTAATCACGATTAAAAAAAAAGTACAAAATAAAAGTTCTTTTGACATATTATATGTGTGTGCACTGTGTATATTCATTATGTAAATATTAATAATAAATATTAATAAAACATATGTCAAAATGTATTTTATTTTACTTCACTTTAAATTACAACAGAAAAAGGAATTATTATTAATTAAAATGTATTAATTATTAATAAAAATGTATTAATTGCAATATTTTTAAAGCTTTGTTTGGCATAGAAATGACAAATTTCAGTATTAATGTTATAATAATGTATATGACTAGTAGAAACTTGATTATTTTGACAGAACGGTGTAACGGTGTTTAAAAGACGTTCTGAAAAAATCATTACAGTATAATTATTCATTCATTCATTTTCCTTGGGCTTAGTCCCTTTATTCACTAGGGGTCGCTACAGCGGAATGAACCGCCAACTTATCCAACATATGTTTTACACAGGAGATGCCCTTCCAGCTGCAACCCAGTACTGGGAAACATCCATACACACTCATTCACACTCATACACTACGGTCAATTCAGCTTATTCAATTCACCTATACCGCATGTCTTTGGACTGTGGGGGAAACGGAGCACTTAGAGGAAACCCACGCCAACACGGGGAGAACATGCAAACTCCACACAGAAATGCCAACTGACCCACCAATCTTCTTGCTGTGGGGTGACAGTGCTAACCACTGAGCCACTGTGTCGCCTACTGTATAATTATTTTAATTCATTTTTTATACTTTTAACTGATGTTGTTTACAAAAAAATAAAATAAAAGTATAAAAAAAACTAAATATGAATATGATAATCCCTCAGTTCCACAGTAAGACGCTGACATTCAAAGATTCAATATATCGTGATTATAATTATTTATTATTTAAAGATTTAGAGAATTCTTAAGAATATTTAGACTGTATCCTGGCCTATGACATGTTGAAATATTGATTGAAAATGCTGTGACTGTTTATAGGGCTACTGTTTATTAACACTTTACAATAAGGTTTCATTTGATAACATTAAATTAACTAAAATCACAATTAAAACTATTTAAAAAATGTCTTAATATGTGCTAAAACAAATGTTCTAGTTTAAAATCTAAGGTTGTAATCCTGTTATTGAACGGAGATAATAGAGAATGAAATTGAGCTGCATTTTTTTATTAACTTTGGCTATTTGTATTGTTGTCTAGTGTTGAATTGAATGCATTACATTCATTCATTTTCATTTCGGCTTAGTCCCTTTATTAATCTGGGGTCGCCACAGCGGAATGAACCGCCAACTTATCCAGCATATGTTTTACGCAGCGGATGCCCTTCCAGCTGCAACCCATCCCTGGGAAAATGCATTACATAACATTTTATAATGAGATTTTATTGTGAATTGTGGCCTATTTGTACTTTTGCAATTGAATTGTTTATAAATAATGTTTATTATAAGGGCCTCACGGTGGCGCAGTGGGTAGCACGATTGCCTCACAGCAAGAAGGTTGCTGGTTCAAGCCTCGGATGGGTCAGTTGGCATTTCTGTGTGGAGTTTGCATGTTCCTCCGGGTGCTCAGGTTTCCCCCACAAGTCCAAAGACATGCGGTATAGGTGAATTGGGTAAGCTAAATTGTCCGTAGTGTACGTGTGTCCTAGTGATGGGTTGCAGCTGGAAGGGCATCCGCTGCGTAAAACATATGCTGGATAAGTTGGCGGTTCATTCCGCTGTGGCGACCCCAGATTAATAAAGGGACTAAGCCGAAATGAAAATGAATGAATAAATAATGTTTATTATAATTATTATTATTAATTTGTTTGAAAAATTAGTTTACTCTGAACATGCGTATACAATAAAGCAATACACTAACAACTTATTGTTATTAAAACTTTTAAAATAACCTTTTTTTGCAGCTTAGGTCAATATCCTGATACTACTGTATTTATGATAAAAATTCATTGCAACAAGAAAATGTGATGCATCATAATCCTAACCACAGTACACATCAGAGTACCTTCTGTTTGAATGAAAAATAATCTCCATACCGGACAATCATCCAGAAACATCAGGTGTCCAGGTGAGCCGATGTCCTCCGGCGGATCCCAGGAGCTCTGACCTGACACAGTGTTGAAGAAGTAATGTCTGCCCGTGTTTTCATCCAGAACCTTCTCCCAGTCTGAGCTCCACCTACGCAGGGTAGGAGCCACCGGCGAGCAGGCGGGAGACTGAGGGAAGGACGGGGGGGATCGAGCCCCTTCTGTGCCCACCGACGACTCCATAGAGCGGCTGTGGAGCGGATACTCCCAGGTGCTGCGGCCGGTGGAGGGCTGATAGTAGTACTCTTGGCCGGTCTGGTCGTCAGTGTGTACCTGCCATCCCGCTGAGTCCAGAAGGAAGTTATCGGGAGGCTCTGGAAAGTCCTGCAGAGGTGAAGCAATGGGGCTGGAGGTGTTGATGGCGGACTGACGCATCCGAGGGATGTTCACATACACTGCTGTGAGGGCGCTGTCATCCTCCACCTGACGGACGAACATGTCAGAAGGCAGATATGAAGAGCTGATAAAACACTTTTCCAAATCTAGATCTTAGATTAAAATGCTTGAACTTGTATTTGTATTTGATACCAAGGATGGCTAAATGTGATGATGATCTCTTTACCAGTAGCTGTTTACAGTTACTAAAACAAAAGAAATAATCAAATCAACATTTTTACATAA
>CAIGQW010012936.1:2172046-2183217 GCA_903798125.1 Danio choprae | reverse complement strand
ACACACACACACACACACACACACACCCACACACACACATTTTTATTTAATAAGCCATGCAGCATTCAAATGTTGTTGAGAGCAATGTTGGACCCACAAAATGTAATATATCATTTGACCCACTACAACTGCATTCTGAAAAAGCCTGTATGTTCAAACTAATATGGAGATTTGGAGTAGGACTGAAGTCACGCGTCACTTAAAAGAAAGCACTTCCTGTGCATGCAGATCTCAGGAAACAGAACGAGAGCTAACAGTCACAAAAAAGCAAACCACAAGCAGATATAGTGTAAACGTTTTATCTGGTTTTGTTTGTTCTATTTAGAGATGACCAAAGACCCAGCAGATAAACCCGACATGCTCTCGTCTTGATAAGAGAATTGGGGTTTGGTTCTTTCTCATAGATGTTCGGTATATGATTAATTATATTGCTTTTGATTGTGATTTCGATGCAGTATGTGATGGTGCTGCTGTGATGGCCAGCGGTTAGAGAGCTGATCCAGGAACAGGGCAGTCTGTAAAGCTGAGAGTTACTTAAAAAATGTGTAGTTTTAGTGTAAATGTTGTTTGCAGGCAGCCAATTAGGAGGATTAGCTGGCATTATGCGAATGTGTTAAGAATCTACACAGATGCATTACAGAATAGGAACTGGAATTATTGATTATTTTTTAAAGGTTTAGAATTGATTGAATTGAACTTTATTGATCATGCACTTTGACCTTTACAACTTTATAGACTTATATACTTTCACAGCTACAAATTGCATTATTTGAAACAGCACAACAGGTACATTATAAAACGCATGGTAGGTAGTAGGCAGACTTAAATCGCGTTTAACGGTCATCATAATCTTAAATCCTTGAAAGTTTTTAATATTCTGATTTTTTTAAAAACATTTATATGTATTTATGTATGTATTATATCACCTTTGAATCAAATGACAAAAAAAAAACCTAATAACCGCTTGTGCGAGGTGTTTGTAATGCAGCGTCTATAAGGGCAGGACAGTAAATCTGACATAATTCTCTCTTCTGGCTGCCGTTATCAGTCTCACACTGTTTTTCTTTCTTTTCTGAAAGCCTTGATAACACCATCGAGTTTTTCTTTTATTATTTCAGCAAATGGGATTGATAAAAAATATTTGTTGTACTCTCCCATTCACCACGCTCTAAGTTTACCCAACTATGACGACTTCCGCTACTGAGAAACCCGGAAATGTGCTACTGAGAAACCCAGTTTTATTGCCAAGTGTGCTTACACACACACACACAAGGAGCTCAGGATGATGAATTGTATGTACAGATTAGTTATAAATATACAAGTTATAAGGTGCTGTGTACAACTGCGTAGAAAAAGTATTGCACTGTAAATTGATGTAAGGTGCTGTGTACGAGTACGTATGAGAAGGTATTGCACGTTTGCACAGTAGGGGAATATTATATATAGATGGCCTGAGGAAAGAAACTTTTCCTGTGTCTGGCTGTTTTTGTGCTTGGTGCTCTGTAGCGCCGACCACACGGTAACAGTTCAAACAGGAAGTGCGCTGTGTGTGAGGGGTCCAGAGTGATTTTGTAAGCCCTTTTACTCACTCTGGAAGAGTACACTTCTTGAAGTGTAGGAAGGGTAGTGCCAGTGATTCGTTCAGCTGTCCGGACTATTCGCTATAGTCTGCGGAGGTCGGTTTTGGCAGCTGAGCCGAACCAGACGATGATTGAGGGTGCATTATCTGGGTGCACCCAAAAGGGTGCATTATCTGTATTTGTAATATCATATTAAGGACTTTTTTTTAATTTGCTTTTAAAAAATTGAAGTGAACACTGGTGCAGAGATCACAGACACAAATATAGAGTGTCACTATGTGGTTGTTAAGGTGTTCAGAATGGTTTTAACACATTATTATGTGGTTGCTGAGTAGTAGCTTATGGCCCATTTACACTGACACTATTTACATTTCCACTGCCAAAGGAACAAAAATAGTGAACCACATCACTTTATTGGCAGCCTTTCATAAGGGTGTTCTCCCAACACAAATCGATTACGTTAACTTGATCATTTTTACAAATGAAAGTGGATTGAACATAAAACAATTAAGTTGTCCCAAAACAACTTGTAAGAATTGTGTTGTTTCAACTCATTTTATATAAGTAGTTTGAAAAAGCAGCATTTTTTGAGTGTAAAACCGTATGGTACCAAAAGAGTGGAGCTAGTCTAGTTGCTGAATGCTATTATTTTACAGAGAATCTTAAAACAGATAATCTGTGCATGCATCAAACAAGAAGAACAACAACAGAGGTGCCATTTTTTTAAATACACAGCCAAAACACAACACCGTAATAATACAATGATGGCGCACAGCAATAAACCATGCTCAAAAAAAGCTTGTCATCTTCTTGTGACAAACAGCCACATGCCAAGAAGCAAGAAAAGATCCGCTGTATTGTATGTCCTCCATTGTTATTTTTGAGGCCGTTCGCATGTCATGTCTAAACATGTGCGTGTTTAGATCGTGAGGCGCCACTTTTTCTCTCTATTTGTGTGCACTTGAGCATCTACATTTAAAATAATGAGCTTGACCCCATACAGCTTTCTTCTTCAAGTGAAAATGGCGTTGATTTTTTACTTTCTGGCATGCATCTACCAAGTAAGTGTACTCTAGTCAGTGAAAATGCAAGCCTGATCAGGGTGACCCATACCATACTGCACTGAACCAGTGGAAATGAGGAATTAATGGCTCTATCAAGTCTTTGTGATATTCCGGACTCTATATGCCCATACCAAGCCAACAGTCATCCATAAGCCATGTTAGGCCATCCCTGAGCATTGATCAGCTTATATTTTGATTTGTGTTTGGCTCCATCATCTCTGGACGTATTCATTCAGGGCCTGAATATGTTCAATTGACCCTTCGCAGAAGTTTGATTGACAGGAGATCTGGCCAATCATAACACAGACATTGTGTGCCTCTGACAAACAGACAAACAGAATGGACAGACTAACCAGGCATAGGTTAACTAACTCATACATGAATTACAATGCAGACAGCAGCTATACCCAGAAAGGCTGGACACATATTTGATCTTTTCCTGAAACCTAGAAAAGTGAAAGAAATGGATATTTTTGTGTGGACGGCTTCATCACCAACTGTCAATCAACAGTGTTATCACGAAACCCGAGTACTCAAGACTGATGAACTAAACTTTTGTTATTGGATAGCCCACAAAACTTTAGTTTATGTATATGTGACGTGACAATAACCAGTGAACTACCTAAGGACTCATAAGATCACCGGTGAGGTGAGCACATTTAAACAGCATAGCCTGAAGACCCAGATAAACAATGAATTAATCACTACTGTTTCTTATATATTCATATGCATTATTGTCTTGTTCGAGATGCCATTCAATGAAAGTCTGTTCACTTATCGGCTATATTTGTGACATGGATAACAAAACCAGTGTTATGTTGCACAGGTATGTAGCCAAAAATGAACTGTATGAGTCAAAACGAATGATTTTTTAATGCCAAAAATCACTAGAATGTTAAGTAAAGATCATTAAAGGTTCGCATGTGATTGTGAATTATGTGTTTGGGAATCTAAATTAAATTTCAACTGTAATAAACGATCTGAGGGGATCACGGTGGCGCAGTGGGTAGCACGATTGCCTCACAGCAAGAAGGTTGCTGGTTTGAGCCTCGGCTGGGTCAGTTGGCATTTCTGTGTGGAGCTTGCATGTTCTCCCCGTGACCGCGTGGGTTTCCTCCGGGTGCTCCGGTTTCCCCCACAGTCCAAACACATGCGCTATAAGTGAATTGGGTAGGCTAAATTGTCCGTAGTGTATGTGTGTGAATGAGTGTGTATGGATGTTTCCCAGTGATGGGTTGCAGCTGGAAGGGCATCCGCTGCGTAAAACATATGCTGGATAAGTTGGCGGTTCATTCCAATGTGGCGACCCCAGATTAATAAAGGGACTAAGCCGAAAAGAAAATGAATGAACGAATAAATGATCTGAACTTCCCATCATTATACTTGTATACTAAAGCTGTGGTCTTTATTTTGTTTTCATTTACACTGGCATCATAAATATTTCCCTCGTATTCATAATTCTAACCTTTATGTCTGCTTTTGTTTGAAATGTGTAAGTAATTTGTACAGAAATTATTCACCATTTCCCTGGAGAGTGCACATATTGATAGAGGAGCACCGTGGCTGATACTGAAAGCATGTCGAACAGAAGGGGGCGGGGCTTTGCAAAGGGTCAATTGCCATCTATCTGAACTGCAGCATCACTGAGACTGAGAAATCTCGATTGATTGTTCAGCTTTACAAACAAGTCAGTGCATGAGAATGTACAATAAAGTGATGAACGCGAGCACCAAAGAGAAGGAAAAAAAGCTTGAAAAACAACTGAACGCTGTAAGATAACTAAAAAAGATGAGAAAGTAGACTGTAGATGTAGATTTCTCTTAAAAGGGCTCCTAATAAGACATTTGAAACCTAACTAATTAGGTCTGGAGGTTTTACAATAGGTTTACACTTTTTCTCATAATACACAATTCTTAGTCAGATCTTTTCTCATGGTGACTGAATGACTTTGAGGATGACCCATCACTCTGCAACTGATTTGCTGTTTGCAACTTGCAATAGAAACCAAACGCTATCTGAACTTCATCCCCATAAGCTTCCTCAGCTCTTTATGAACACAGTGATATGAACAGAAAAGATGGCACTGGCTTTAGTACACGAATCCTCATCTTTTGGAAGACCATGCATAGATTTCAGTGCACAGAACAGAATCTTCTCGACAGATCAACACAAGCTAGGTCTCAGCTACAACCACAGTGTTTGGGAAGAGATGATGATTGGAGTCATCCAATAAAGACTATTAGAATCTATTACGAACTTACATACTGTAGGATTGTGCAGGAAGTAAGACAGATTCAGGGAGTTCAGAATCATCCTTTTTCAACCGGAAGACGCACATACAACAATTATAATACACAATACATAAGCGCTAAAGGGGACATATCATGCTCCTTTATACAAGACGTAAAATAAGTCTGTGATGTCCTTAGAGTGTGTATATGAGGTTTCAGCTCAAAATATCTCACAAATAGTGTTTTATAACTCTTTGAAACTGTCCCTTTTAGGCTTTGATCCTAATTGTGCCATTTTGGTGACTGTTGCTTTAAATTCAAATGAGATTGTGCTCTCTTCAAAAGAGGGCGGAGCTACAAATGCCTGTGTGTCAGCATAGTGGCAGATTCAAAAGCAAGACTAACGTCCTATGCTAATGAGAGAGAGATGGTCACTAGTGGGAGGGGCTTTCCCCCTCTGATGACACGTACAAAGGGAGAATGTCAATCAAAGTGTTTCTGCAGACTGTTTTATAAAGTGTGATTATAAAAAATGAAATTATTCAATTTTTACCATTAGAAGTTGGTTATATTCACACACTGTTGCCACACAACTGTGTTTAAACCTCTTATAAAAGTGATTTTTGCATAATAGGTCCCCTTTAATAGCTGAAAAAGCGTAATAGGAGTACTGTGAGGTAACTTTATCCATCAATGCTACATGAAAAAGAGGAACACATCGAGTTGCATGCATGTGGAGTGAAGATGGCTCTTGATAAGTTGACTATATTCAGTACTGAGCTCACCTTGAGCCTTGAGAGAGGTCTGTACACCGACATACCTCTCCTCAGAAATGTCTGTGATAGAGAGAGAGAGAGAGAGAGAGAGAGAGAGAGAGAGAGAGAGAGAGAGGGAGGAAAAAATGTAGAAGGGCAAGAATAATAGAAGAAAAACATTTAAAATAAAAGCTAGACAGTCAATGTGTCATATCCTGGGTCTATATTTACCCAGGCCTGGTACAGACCTAGCGTGTCTCTCAGCCACAACTGCCCATTTGCAACAACTAACAGGAAACGGTTTTATTATTGTTATGACCACAAATATAGTTGCACAAATGAAACCAACATTGACTTCAGATTAAAGTCATAGTTCACCCAAAATAAAAAAATTACTCGCCATTTACTCACCCTCAAGTGGTCCCAAAACTCTTCTCTCTTTTTTCTATAAAGAAGTTATTTTGAAGAACACCGAAAGCTGGAAGCCATTGGCATCAATTAAAAATATGATGGAAGTCAATGGTTAGCGGTCTCCAACATTTTTCCAAATATCTTCTTTAGTGTTTAACAGAAGACAGAATTTTTTACCGGTTTGGAAGAAGTGGAGGGAGAGTAAATGATAACAGAATTTTAATTCTTAGATAAACAATCACTTTAAGAGGGAACTGAGAACCACACAAGCACAAATGACTGTCTTTTTCTGTGGAATCTAAAGGTTAAATGTTGAAGCGCTGGCCACTGGTCACCTTTGTATGAAAGTTAAAGGGGATCTGGGCTGATGAGGTCAAATTGGAAAACGACTGACAGTGTATATGGTATAGCATATAGCATGCAGTTTTGAACAGTATTATGTGTTAAACAGGCTGAAATGTAAATCTCCATTATTAGTAAAGTATAAAGTTGGCATGAAACAGAAACTGCAATCGACATTTCTTTTATTTTGTGACATACACTACCAGTCAAATTGTAGTAATAATAAAGTAATCATGTAATCTAATTTTTGTAATAAAAGCATATAATATTGAGGAATTCAGTTGGTGTTTCTGTGTGGAGTTTGCATGTTCTCCCCGTGTCTGTGTGGGTTTCCTCCGGGTGCTCCGGTAGACATGTGCTATAGGTGAATTGGGTAGGCTAAATTGACCGTAGTGTATGTGTGTGAATGAGTGTGTGTGGATGTTTCCCAGTGATGGGTTGCAGCTGGAAGGGCATCCGCTGCGTAAAACATATGCTGGAATAGTTGGCGGTTCATTCCGCTGTGGCGACCCCAGATTAATAAAGGGACTAAGCAGAAAAGAAAATGAATGAATGAATATTGAGTAATCATTCATTCATTTCCTTCGGCTTAGTCCCTTATATATCAGGGGTTGCCACAGCAGAATGAACTGCCAACTATTCCAGCATATGTTTTACGCAGCGGATGCCCTTCCAGCTGCAACCCAGTACTGGGAAGACTTAGTAATCAGTCTTACATAAGGAAACGTTCATAAAAAAAAAACTGTTCTCTTCTTAATTTTGTGGAATACACCATTCAAGCGTAATTAGTAATTAATTAATATATAGTTTAGAAAGAAAGAATGCATTACATTTATCAAAAGTGACATTATTCAATTAGATTGATTATCAATAACTGAAACATAATGAAACATTTCTAGTACTTGAAAACTGTCTAGAGAAAAACAATGATTATTAACATTTATTTCATTTGTATCTTGCTTCTATGGTGTTCATCTATGCTTGTAGTTTGTTTTATACATCTTGTGCAGATCCACTAAACACTATAATGACTATAAGTGCATCCAGTCAATTCTTAAACACTGCAAATATGGAAGAACAAGAAAGTGAGTACATGCTGATACGATTGCATTTTTAGCTGAGCTGCCCCTTTAAAACATCTTAAAGCAAAGGGAGCGCTGAAGTCCCCATGCCTTAAATGTATGCCATCCTTTTGTGAGATAAATTTAGATGATCTGAATGCGCTGGCCAACAGAGACAGCCACACAACCTGTAAAAGTCATTGTACAAGTAGGCTAACCGCCAGAAAAAAAAAAGAAAGACGCGATGGATGAAGCCTATAAAAGCAAGAACTGGCACTGCCACAGTATGCAGATCACCACACACAACATTTCAAGACGATGCGGGCTGAACATGGAGCTGCACGATTTGGAGAAATAATCCAATTGCGATTTTTCTGATCAAAATTTGAGATTACAAATGATAACGTTTACATATGTATACATTATTTTTTTTAACAAGAAGTTGTAACATCATGTTAATATTATATGTGTAAGAGAACTAAAAAAATACAGCGAAGAAAGGGGGGGAAGAGAAAAATAATGAGGGTGAGATTTGAGGTGTTTCTACTAGGGTTCAACTACTGCTCTCTTGTTAAAGTACAAACAAATGGATTCCATATTACATAGAAATCCTTAAGTTTTATTTATAAGGGAAAGTCGGAGCTTCTCGAGTTGCAGGCAGGACATGACATTTTGTATCAACGTGGAGCAGCGGGGAGGATTTTCATTTCCAATTCAGCAAAACCAATCTATGTGCCAAAAGGGTTATAAATCTAATCACTGTACGTTGATTTTTAGATAGTTCTACGTCATCACTGACACCAAAAGTAGCTAAAACAGGCCTGGGGCATATTTGTTTTCCCAGCACTTCAAATATTACCCGAAAAACCGAAATCCAATCATTAACAATTTTAGGACAACTCCAAAATATGTGTGTGAGCGATGCCGGAGTTTGACTGCATCTATCTTGACTGCATCTATCTATATTGACTGCGGGTCTACAGAAGGGAACATTTCAGAGAGCTTTAGACAGGTGAAGTCGGTGCAGGATCTTAAACTGTATTAAACCATGCTTGATGCACACAGAACTAGCATGAACTAGTTCTTGTGCTTCCTCCCATTGCCCGTTTTCAATTTCTGCTCCAGGATCGTCTTCCCATGAAATTTTGAGATGCTCTAATGAAACATCACATTCTTACAGTATCTTAAATAAAATAAATCAATTATATATAAAAACCTTAAACTTTTAAGAATCCAAACACACTGTAAACAATCAGCAAAAAGCTGACAACAACCTACATTAAGGTCGAAACAACACCCATTTTTGACATTTAAAGTGGAAAGGACACAAATAATTCTGAAGCCTAGAAAACCTTCACGTTTAGATTGTGTTACATTTTTCACATTGTTCAGGGTAGTGAACTGTCAACTGTCAGTAACTGTTGTGCATGGAAATAATCATAGCTTTCAAATCGCGCAGGCCTAAAATAAACAAAACGTCCTTTTATAGACCAGAACTGAAAAGATGCTGAAGGTCAAGCATTGTACATGTTCTGTTGATTAGAGTTTTAAAGAATTGGACAACTTTACTACAACAAACTCTTAACCCCAATGATGTTTAACATAAGTGCATCTGAGATATCGCCAGCGGGGAGTGTCTCAACAGGAAGAGACCACATCCTAGCTGAGAACAACAATGAAGCACAATTAAAAGCACAATTCAGCATATACGCCACACTTCAGAGCGTATTCCTCGTGTATAAACACCACGCGATGTATTATATATTGAACAGTCAAAGCAATTTAAGGTTTTTTTCATAGCAGTCAGATCAAAATGACAGCAAATAGCATTTATGTGTCCAGAAACTCAGTCTGAGCGGGTTGTGGACATACCTGAGTGTTCAGAGAGAACGGCATCGCGCTTCTCGGTCGGTGACTGGAGCGGACCTTAGCGTAAAAATCCACCATGTCTTCGCTCAGATGAGCCAGTACGGCCATACAGCTGATCAGACAACAGTTAAACTCTGAGTTATCCAACTGCGAGCATCATGCTAACCCTGAGCCACACACACTCATGCAAACACACACACTCTGAGCGTCTGCAGTCACAACTAGTCAACATCTGTCTCGAAGCGCGACTCTGCTCGAGTGAAAGGGGGAGGAGGAAAAAACTAGAACAGACGGATGGAGAGAGACAGAGGCAGGTATAAGTGTATGATATAAAGACCTGCAAAAAGAGAAAGGCAAGAAGTGCTGACATTGAATAAGTGTGTAACTAACTATTCAGTTTCAAGTTACTTATATGAAGAATTAGATGTACTTTACACACATAAATAAGTGTAGAATGTCAGGTTTGAAACATGTTAAGTTCCTCTTTTTCCTCATCGAAACAGAACCGACATCAGTCACAGTCAGTGACCCGAGCATTTCCTCAGTTTCCTCTAAATTAAACCTTTTGAATGTAACACCTCTGCAAAAAAAAAAAGTGTGTGTCTTCCTCAGTAAAATATCCAGCACTGCTCTATCATAACTCAATGTCTGTCTATCTGTCCATCTATCTATTTTAAACTTTAATCGGACATTTTAAAAAGAATATTGATGTCCCTAATGATTTCCTTAATTATTGGTCAAACACTATTTAACTGACAGCCATAATTCCCACTGCTTGTTCTGAAACGGTTGTCCAGATGAAAACCAAAGCTGGATATTACAAATCTCTGATTTCTAGAATACTGCATCTTTATAACATCACTCACTCATGTCCCCCCCAAAAGGCTGGTCGTCCATGAAAGACAAATGCCTGAGAGGACAGAATAGTGTGGAGAATCTCAATGGGCAATGATGTCAACACCGCAGCTGGATCTGCTTGCCAATAAGAGCATAAATGAGTTACATGAGCTGGCCCTTAAAGTCTGGGTATAAACTACAAGATAATTACAAAACTATTACAAGTAGCAAAAAAGAAAAATAAATGTAGGATTTTTTGTCCTCATGTTTTTGTTCTCTAACATTTTGAAAATTGTATAACATTAAAAAAAATATGTTTGTGTGTACCTACTGTTATTCAGTTACATGGCAGAGTGAATTCAAATGTTATTCCTTTTAAAACATGCAGTGCTTGTGTTAATAAATGAACCCTGAGCACAGCCAAACAGGTAAAGCAGATTCTTGAAGCTAAAATCACTAAAATAATGAAATGGCAGTCCAGAGTCCTGATGTAAACCTGATTGAAAATCTCTGCAAAGTCCTTGGCAACTGTAACACTGGGCAAGGCAAAGACAAGCTAACCGGATCACAAATGTTCAATAATTAACAACTGTTAATAAACACAGTGGTTTATATATAGGGAGAGCAAAAGGGCTAGCAAGATGACAAGACCCACCAAGAAACCTATGAACCTAATCAAGAGAAAAACTCCTTTTTGATGACTGCAATCTTCAGAAATTGTGGTGGTAATATTTTTTAGACTTCAATTAGTGCTGTTCTCTAATCATCAATGTGTTTTACACAAAAGTAAGAGTTTTTATTGAAGTTTTATTGTGTCATGAATGTTAGCTGGAGTACCCATCTGACTCACTAGAGGGAAATTCAGCTATATGTACTGTATACTTTAGCAGCCATTCACCCGGACTACAACCCCCATCATGCTTTACACCAATTACTGATTACCACACACAAACACACACATATACGCACACGCACACACACACACACACACACACACACACACACACACACACACACACAC
>CAIGQW010012936.1:2121141-2171646 GCA_903798125.1 Danio choprae | reverse complement strand
GTGTGTGTGTGTGTGTGTGTGTGTGTGTGTGTGTGTGTGTGTAGAAACAGACAAAATAATGAGGATGTTGTTTTAACAACTTCACAAATTAAAAACAAATCACAGAGAGAGCACTATAAGTAGTACCATAAGAAGTTAAGTCGGGTAAAACGCATTCAGAACTAAAAAAAACCTGCACTTCTGTATTGCATATTGAATTTCATTCTCCAACAGCAAAGACCAAAACTTCCTCTATTCACACCTGAATCCCACAGAACGTACAGCCATGCACAGAGCGAAAAAAGAACTGAGAGCTTTTGAGTGCTGCTCTCACCGGACCTGTTGGGGAAGTTTGGGTGCATTTTTCCTCCTTTTGAAACTAGCATTGAAGATGCAAATAATGCAGCATAATATTTTTCTTTTCATTTATTATTTAACAGGACAAAAGAAATATTCCATAATCTCTCTGTGAAAGAAAAACAACATTCACATTAAATAGCTTGAGGAGTATGCCACGATGACACACTCCTCAAGACAGTGCTGACATTGCTTGAAATTGCAGACCATCCAGCAAGCAAGTTCTTTTCCTGCGGCGTCAAAACAAACTGCTGGAAGAGGAACTTTCCAGAGCAAAGCCGAATACTTCAGCAAAACAACAGCATAATAACACAGGAGTTGAAGAGTGCCTCAACTGTAGGCTGCAACGTTGTGCCAAAATCTGCATCGTAATAGAGCAATCATCAGGAGGGGATAGCTAACCATTCATTCTGAACAAATATTCTCACTAGTAAAGGTTGTGGACATTTGCATCAGTAGAGAAATGGGTTGAACTATTGTGCTAAAATTAGACTCTACAGTATAAAGTGCTGTCCTAATTACTAAACGGAGCGCAAAGACATTAATGAGCACGTCAAAACCATAAACTAAGCAACAACACATTGATGAACAGCTACTCACAGTGACCTTTTGCACTGATTTAAAGCTGTGAACTTACTGTTATTTTATAATATCTTGATTCTTGAAAATTGTATAATTGCAACAATATGTCACTGACACGTTTTAATCAAATAATGTGGCATGCACACTGTTGAGATTGTACGTTTTTGCAACCTTTTAATAATTAAAGGGACAGTTCATGCAAAAATGAAAATGTACTCCCTATTTACTCACCCACAAGTGGTTTCAAACCTTTATGAGTTTCTTTTTTCTGTGTCAACACAAATGATGATACTTTGAAGAATGTTTAAAGCTGGTCACCATTGACTGGTGCGGTAGGAAAAACAAATACTATGGAACGTTTCCAACATTCTTCAAAATCTCTTCTTTTGTGTTTAACTCGGAGAGGTTTGGAACAAGTAATGGGTGAGTAAATAATAGAGTTTTCATTTTTGGGTGAACTATCCCTTTAAAGTTACCACGCGTTCACCCAAAACTGAAAATTCTGTCATTATTTACCTTCCCTTTACTTGTTCCAGACCCGTTTGCCTTGCTTTCTTTTACTGAACACAAAAGAAGATTTTTTATTTTGGAAACCTGTAACCACTGACCTGCATATTATTCTACTATGCAAGTTAATGGTCACAGGTTTTTAGTTTCTTCAGAATCTTCTTTAGTGTTGAACATAATAAAGAAACTCATAAAGATCTGGAACCACCTGAGGGTGAGCACTTTAAAATTTTTGGGTGAACTATCCCTTTAACTTCTTGCCAAATATTTTCTGAAATATTGAATTCATTCATTCATTTTCATTTCGGCTTAGTCCCTTTATTAATCTGGGGTCGCCACAGCGGAATGAACCGCTAACTTATCCAGCATATGTTTTACGCAGCGGATGCCCTTCCAGCTGCAACCCATCACTGGGAAACATCCACACACACCCATTCCCACACATACACTACGGACAATTTAGCTTACCCAATTCACCTATACCGCATGTCTTTGGACTTGTGGGGGAAACCGGAGGAAACCCACGCCAACACGGGGAGAACATGCAAACTCCACACAGAAATGCCAACTGATCCAGCCGGGGCTCGAACCAGTGACCTTCTTGCTGTGAGGCGAACGTGCTATCCACTGCGCCACCGTGAGGCCCCGAAATATTGAATTATTATTCAAAAAATTATTTTTGCTGCTTGTTCAACTTATTTAAAATGAGCTGAAACATCATGATTTATGAGGGTTTTTTGGGACAACTTAATTGTTTTATTTTCAATCCACTTAAATTTGTATATATTTGTCGGGACAACATGAAGGAATGGAGTGTAAACCTTGGAAATCTTTTACAATGTTCATCACAAATTATTTATATATTGACTTAATAATATTCCTAAAGATTCATGTATCCTCATAATCTTTAATCAAGTTATCTTCAACAAAATCTTTGATGGTGTGTTTATGGCATGGGGACGGGTTTAATCTGTCAATCACATGACATCCACCAATAGCAAACCACAACAATCCGATCAATTCCTGATGGACAAAACTCAAGTCCTGCTTTTTCCTTATTCAAGTAGCCATTTCACTCAGATATACAGTTAAAGTCAGAATTATTAACCCTCCTAAATTATTAGCCCTCCTGTATATAACACATTTCTAAACATAATAGTTTTAATAAGTAATTTCTAATAACTGATTTCTTTTATCTTTGCCATGATGACAGTATATAATATTTTACTAGATATTTTTCAAGTATTCGGCTTAAAGTGACATTTAAAGGCTTAACTAGGTTAAATAGGTTAACTAGGTAAGTTGGGGTAATTAGGCAAGTCATTGTATAATGACGGTTAGTTCTGTAGACAATCAAAAAATATCGCTTAAGGATACTAATAATATTGACCTTATAATGCAACACAGCCTCATTCTGAAAATGTAGCCCTGTGCACGTTTCTGGAGACCGCGAATTATGTGGCCAAAGGTACGTATGGCTGCATTAAATTTTTTTAAACGAACGCTACGTTTACCAGCTGACCGCTTCCCTCCGTGTGGACGGCTTTCCCGCTGCAACCAGTTTGTCCCGTTAGCTCGCCATGTACGTCGGCGGACTTGAGACGCAGAGTGGAGTTGACCACGACGACGGGGTTCGAGTCCGGCGAAGAACGGTTCCCGAAAGCAGGTAAAACAAAAACAGAATCCAAAAAATAAAATAAACAAGTAAATAACAGGGTGAGAATGTGGTAAAATCTGAAAACGTGGTAAAAATCAGACGAGGGCTTTTCTTTTCCCTGGATTGCTTTTGAAAATTGTTGGTTGAGTTTAGGGAAGTGGGTGAGCGGGTCAATCAATAAAATTGGTTGGGTTTAGGGAAGGAGGGGGGTGGGTCAGTCGATCGGTTAGTCAGACGTTCAGTCAGTCAAACAGTCAGTAAACAGCGGCCTCTGGTGGGTCAATGCAAGAACGGCAGGCGCGAACGGCTCTCGCAAGAGAAATTTGAGATCTCAAAAAGCGCACACATCGGCCTCTGGTGGATTCCAGAAAACAAAAACTGCAAAAAACGTACCTCCCGGGACGTATTTCGCGCTCTCCAGAAATGTATATAGAGGCACGTTTTCAGAATGAGCCTGGGTTGTTCAAATGTTTTTAAAAAAATTAAAAACTGCTTTTATTCTAGCCAAAATAAAACAAATAAGACTTTCCCAGAAGAAAGAATATTATAGGAAATACTGTGAAAATACCCTGCTCTGTTAAACATCATTTGGGAAATACTTGAAAAAGAAAATAATTCACGGGAGTGCTAATAATTCTGATTTCAACTGTACATAACAATATGGCAGAAAAGTCTATTGCATCTTCCTGACTCAAACCCAGCTCTCAAACAATACTTGGGAATACTTCAATACAACATTTGGGAAGGACTCATTGGCAAAACCCTCTCTAAACCTTTCAGCAACTTGACTGGACTCAAACATACATGTATATCTCTCGCAATCCTCAACTTCTCCAGCTCTGAGGCAGCCGTGCGTGCCGCTCCTGAGGATGCGAGGTCTTCCAGTGCACAGTGCTGTGAGAGATGCATTAGCATAAGCTGACCTACATATCCGGGACGGCACACCAGCACTGCACATTGTGCCCACCGAACTGAATGGCACCTCAGCCATGCCAATGCTGAAACCACCATCACTATGGAAACCAAAACTTCACTGGCAGGCCTCCAGAGTTTCCTGTGCGATCCCATCAAGCTCAAACCCACTGAGAAGCAGATCTCTCTTACAAACCTGCTGAAACTGACATTATGCACAGATGCAATTTCATGGACAATTATCTTTGCAGCAACATTGAGCTCTTGGTTCAATTGCAAGTGAACAAAATATCAATCGAATCTAAATCTAAATTTGTGCTGCCTATTCCTTTTAAACGCTAAATATTACACACACTTAAAAAATGTTCTCGCTGCTTGTTCACACTGCTTTATTTAAAATGAGCTGAATCAACACAGCATGTTCTCCCTGTGTTGGCGTGGGTTTCCTCCGGGTGCTCCGGTTTCCCCCACAAGTCCAAAGACATGCGGTACAGGTGAATTGGATAAGCTAAAAAATTGTCCCTAGTGTATGTGTGTGAACGAGTGTGTGTGGATGTTTCCCAGTGATGGTTTGCAGCTGGAAGGGCATCCGCTGCGTAAAAACATATGCTGGATAAGTTGCCGGTTCATTCCGCTGTGGCGACCCCGGATTAATAAAGAGACTAAGCCGAAATGAAAATGAATGAATGAATGAATCAACACATAAAACTCAATACTTGAGTTTTTTGGGGGGACAAATGAATTCGTTTATGTTCAGTCTACTTAAATTTGTAAAAAGAATTAAGTTAACTCAATCAATTTGTGTTCGGACAACATGAAGGAGTTGTGCGGAACTCTGAATGATTAGTCATAATGACTGTGATGCGCAACTGTAAGTAATGCAGGGCTCCGCACAACTGCTTCATGATGTCTCAGCACAAATCGATTAAGTTAACTTCACAGTTTTTACCAATTTAAGTTGATTGAACGTAAAACAATGAAGCTATCCCCCAAAATCCCTCAAGAATTGTGTTGATTCAACTCATAATAATTAAGTAGTTTGAAGCAGCAACAGTTTGTTGAGTGAATGGTAGTGATGGCATCGGATGGTAATACAATGATATTGTTATATATGGGGCATTAATAAGTATGAGATGATTGAAAAAAGAAAACTATTACTTTTTACCATGATTTAAAAAAGTCATACTTTGCTACTATCCTTCAAAACCCTAAAGGATTATAGATGTGTCTGCAACATTTTAACAATTTAAATATAATACAATCGTGTTTGCTCACTTATTATTTTATATATTAAATAAGTAAAGGTCAGAACAAGTAGTTCTTTTATTTTTACATGTATGCCGAATTACAACGGAACCAGCAAAAACTGGGGAGTTGAAATGTCGATGTTAAATCTTTCTGAGTTAATTTCAACTCTCAAAATGTAATTTTAGCACATATAATGTAGAATCGTGTCAAGTGTTGGAGTCATTTAAAAGAGTTGATTATCAGAGTTGCTTTAACTCCTACGAGGAGTTATGATGATACTCCGCCCAAGCACTCAGCCCCCCCCACACATTTCAAGTTAGTCTGTCCCTGAGAGAAATGGTTAACAGCATGGTGTAGTTTTTGGCGGTAAGTGCATTTTAAGGTATTATATTTATTCAATTATGATATATGTATAACAGTTGTTTTAACACTTTTTGGGAGTCAAAAAAAACAACAACTCTACCTTTAGTGTTATATTTTTATGTATTTGTATAATGTTAATTTAACTCCAGAAAGTGTGGAGCTATATAAACTCATAAAGTGTTGAAATCAACTCGGTGAGAGTTCATTCAACACTCGTCTTTTTGCTGTGATTTGACGTTTTATTTTCACAATTGATATTAAAAACATTAAAGAACTTTACTTGCATTTAGTATGTTTTGCATAAAACCACTTTTGTTTAAAGTTGATACAGAAAACTCTATAAACACTGTATACTACAGTATTTATTACAGTTTATTAGTTCACAACACAACAGTATGCTGTAGCAAAACAGTGTTACTATAAATACTATAACATAATACACTTTAGCTACTGTAATATTGTTCAAAAACAGTATTTATACCATATTAACATGATTCCACCATAACACAATGTACACATACTCATGTCATTAGCATGGTACGATGCCCACAGCCAAAACTATAGTACGTTTTGTACTATGGCACTTGTTTAATGTATTAAATACATATTGACATATTTGCTCACTTTCATAATTATTAGCCTAACTCCAACAAACATTCGTGCTAATTGAATCGCCATACGCTATTATCATGCTCTGTAAAAAACACAGTTTAGGCTATTCGTCAAATCCTCTTAGTTCTGTCAGATTCCTCCCGGTATCCAACAGGAAGAACAGGTTTATTCTGTCATACCTTACAGCAGGTGTTCACCCAGGTAAAGCCGTCTCCAAAAACGCTAAATTACAGAAACCGGCAAACAATACTCCAAACGGCAACAAAGCTGTTTATAATCCATCTTATTGCCGCAAGCGTGCTTTAATCGTCACTCCACAGGGAAACTACCTGGTGTGTTTGTGGGAGTGGTTGCGAACGCCTTGCAGGCTACTGTACTCTAGTGCACTGCACTGTACCTCCTACTGTGCCACACACACTCACTAAGGCACTAGGCGCAACTAACCTAACCTGTTGTCCTCTTCATTTGACTTTAGGACTTTGGTTGAAAACCCCCTTCCCCCTACACAGTCAAATTAGCAGGCTTATGTTTATCCAAGCATCACTGGTAAAAAAATAGGATGTAAAGTCTGTAGTCACCCTAGCAGAATAATAATAAAAAGCGTCCATACGCACCGTGTCGAGCGTCTGCGAGCGGTCTGGCGGATGGAGAAGCCGGTCTCACACAAACACACAAGCAAACCATTGACATGCAGATCACTTGGCAGGAGCTCCAGAAATGGAGTCTGACTGGGGGTTTGATCAGGGTCGAAACGTCGCTAATAAATAAGGTCCAGAATACAGCGATTTGTACGTATGAGGGGTCATTCCAACAAACATTATTCATATTAAGTGAATATGGTAAAACAACAACAACTAAACAACTAATAATTATCGCCATACTTCCCCAGTTGAATGATTAAGAATTGCATTACTGTGTTAGAAGTTTTCAAAAACGTTAACTTTAAATATGCAAATAATGCATTACTTAATTATATAAATATACAAAAATTTGAACACTGGGTGATGTCTGGTTTTTTAAATGAAATACTACGTTAATTTGAAACAAAGTCTTAAATAATCTTAAAATGTCAAGAAATTGTATCATATATATATATATATATATATATATATATATTCATTCATTCATTTTCTTTTTGGCTTAGTCCCTTTATTAATCTGGGGTCGCCACAGTGGAATGAACCGCCAACATCTCCAGCATATGTTTTACGCAGTGGATGCCCTTTCAGCTGCAACCCATCACTGGGAAACATCCATACACACCCATTCACACTCATACACTACAGACAATTTAGTGTACCCAATTCACCTATAGCGTATGTCTTTGGACTTGTGGGGGAAACCCGAGCACCCGGAGGAAACCCACGCCAACACGGGGAGCACATGCAAACTCCACACAGAAACGCCAACTGACCCAGCCAGGGGTCGAACCAGCCGGGGCTCAATTCTGCTACTCACTGCGCCACCGTCCTGCCCTAATACACATACATACATACATATATATACATATATACAAATATATATATATATATATATATATATATATAAAACCATTTTTTGTATGTGCTCAAAGATGTCTAATAGATATCTTGGCTAAAACAAGGCTATATTTGGGCTATATTTATAATCTGTCAACTTGATTAGCACTTATAGACTATTGTTAGACTTTCACAGACAGTCCAAATTTAGCTTTGTTTTGACCAAGCCGTCTATGTTTAGATGCCTATTAGATGTCTTTCAAACACAAAATTGCTTGGTGGGCTAGTTCTATGTAATGTGATTTAAAAAAAAAACCCAAATCTTATATTTGACATTCATATGAGCAGTCTTTTAATTGTTTACTGTATAAGGAAAGTAAATAAATAGATATCCTGAGGCTTTAACCAGCAAACATGCTATCTGGGGTTTTCTATTAAAATTGGTTGACTATTATTTTTATTAATAATTTACATGTGTTTACATAGAAGTATCACAAAAGGTATGTTGAGTTGCTTTGCTAGTCTTCAAGGGTGCCAAAAACTGCCTATTGAATGAGATAAGATTAAAAAAAGGAGGACAATGGTACAAAATAACACATTTAATAATAATAATAATAATAATAATAATAATAATAATAATAATAATAATAATAATACTGCAATATATGACAAAATGTTCAATATAAAAGAAGTTGTGTCTATAAGCTAATGATCTGTGGACACTATAATGATATGATTGCACCATTAAATGTGCAAATTCTGCTTTTATTTGAAAGTAAAAATGTAAATTTAGACCCTTGAGATGGCTAATGTCAATATGATTACATATGTGTCTGTCTATAAACATATAATAGACCTCTTACATATATGATTACATACGTGTTATTACTTATTTGTTTTATTTTGAAATAAAAAGTGAAAAGGACAATGATACATTTGGCTTTACTTTGGCTGTTAATAGATGACTTCTACACCAGAAGCAGGATAGCCCATTTAAACGAATGCTACTTTATTAGTTTGATAGTTTTGACAACAGAAATGTGGAGAGTTTTGTTTTTGTAAATCAATGCTAATTACACAGCGCCCCCGTGTGGTCGAGAAAACCAGTCAAATCGTTCACCTGTGGGCAAATTCAGCTTTGAAGTAAACCAAACTGAGAAGAGTATCCACCTTATTTTTAATGTTTATAATCAGCAAAAGTTGTTCATTAGTTTAAATGATTTAAGTACACTAAGTGTGCTGCTCTTTAAAAAAAGCAACAATAGAATACAGTCTTGAAATGCCCTAAAGTTGGTGGCCACGAACAACAGTAGTGCAGCCGTGAATAAATGTACAGAAAAGAAAGTTGAGACAGACACGTCGCAGGATTTTAAGGAACAAAACAGTTCGAGGTGCCATCAGACGCATCATAACCATTCATTCATTTTCCTTCGGCTTAGTCTCTTTATTCATCAGGGGTCGCCACAGCGGAATGAACCGCCAACTTATCCAGCATATGTTTTACACAGCGGATGCCCTTCCAGCTGCAACCCAGTACTGGGAAACACCCATACACACTCACACACTACGGCCAATTTAGTTTATTCAATTCACCTATAGCGCATGTCTTTGGACTTGTGGGGGAAACCGGAGCACCCAGAGGAAACCCACACAAACAAGGGGGAACATGCAAACTCCACACAGAAATGCCAACTGACCCAGTCAGGACTCAAACCAGCGACCTTCTTGCCGTGAGGCGATAGTGCTAACCACTGAGTCACCATGTCGCCTCATCATAACCACTATTTGTTTATTCTTTAGCAAAATATTGATTTCATGTAATCTCTTTTAAATGCGCTGTGGTTGTGAGTGTGACCATATCGGACACAAATATGGCGGTGAGCGTGTTGTTGGTCCCCATGAATAGCAGTACTTCATTTTAATGTCAGTCATTCATCTGAATGATCACACTTGTAACTCAATCAGTTACTTCATTCAGAAACCTTGAGTGAAATGTTTTTAAAAATACAAACAATATCTCCATATGATTTCAGATTACTCTGCCAAAGGCATAGTTCACCCAAATATGAAAATCTACTCACTACTTACTCAAGTGGTTCCAAACCTTTATGAGAACTGAAAACCTGTAACCATTGACCAAAGTCATTCCGGCCTTGTTTAAAATACGGTGCATTTAACAGAAAAAAAGAAAGTCAGACAGGTTTGGAACAAGTAAAGGGTGGGTGACCTGTCCCTTTAATATGTCTTTCTTGTACTTTTCTTGATTAGTCTTCTACATAAATAAAAATAGACTTTTGCTATTTAAATGCATACGATGCCAGACATCTAAGAGTCAAGAACCACATACAAAACAACACTTCACTAGCATTTTTAGAAACCACCATAGTAAAGTAAATATATTGAGGCAGGCTTTTATTTGAGAAACAGCAGGCTATTAATGACTCATTCTTCAGACAACTACAACGCTCTTTACTCTCTTTAATTGTTCAAAACCTGTCTGACATTCTTACTTCTGTTGAAAACAAACGAAGATACTATTGAAGAAAACGACAATTAACTTCCATAGTGTTTGTTTTTCCTACAATGGAAGTCAATGGTTACAGGTTTTCAGCTTTCTTCAAAATATCTCCTTTTGTGTTCAACAGAATAAAAAAGTAATAAGTAAGTAAAGTTTGCACTACTTAAGAGTAATTCATTCATTCATTCATTTTCTTTTTCGGCTTAGTCCCTTTATTAATCTGGGGTCGCCACAGTGGAATGAACCGCCAACTTATCCAGCATATGTTTTACGCAGCGCATGCCCTTCCAGCTGCAACCCATCACTGGGAAACATCTACACACACTCATTCACACACATACACTACGGGCAGTTTAGCCTACCCAATTCACCTATACCGGATGTCTTTGGACTTGTGGGGGAAACCGGAGCACCCGGAGGAAACCCACGCCAACACGGGGAGAACATGCAAACTCCACACAGAAATGCCAACTGACCCAGCCGAGGCTCGAACCAGTGACCTTTTTGCTGTGAGGCGATGGTGCTACCCACTGCGCCACCATGCAGCCTACTTGAGAGTAATTAAACAGAATAAATATAGTTTTTTTGGATTATCCCTTTAATAATAAACAAGTGAAAACTGAAAATATGTCACAATTGTCTTATAATTTGTGCACTTGTGTTTGTATCTTTTATTTAAAAATAAGACTAGTGTAATTCAAGTAGCCTCACTGTGGCGCAGTGGGTAGCACAATCGCCTCACAGCAAGAAGGTCGCTGGTTCGAGCCCCGGCTGGGTCAGTTGGCATTTCTGTGTGGAGTTTGGATGTTCTCCCTGTGTTGGCGTGGGTTTCCTCCGAGTGCTCTGGTTTTCCCCACAATCCAAAGACATGCGGTACAGGTGAATTGGGTAAGCTAAATTGTCCAGTGTATGTGTGTGAATGAGTGTGTGTGGATGTTTCCCAGTGATGGGTTGCGGCTGGAAGGGCATCCGCTGTGTAAAACATATGCTGGATAAGTTGGCGGTTCATTCCGCTGTGGCGACCCCAGATTAATAAAGGGACTAAGCCGAAAAGAAAATGAGTAAATGAATAATTCAAGTAATGTGAGTTCTGAAGGAACATGTAAAATTGCCCATGGGTTCCAATAGTGGTTTCTGCTACCTCAGTCTTTGTCACATTGTAAAAATATTTGGACAGTAATTGTTTGGCTCATATAAAACTGTCTTTCTTGAGTAATAATTAGGCACACACGAAATCTGCACATGCAGAAATCCACAGATTCTTTAACCCATCTCAATCGGTTTATTTACTTATGAAAATGTGTGTAAATATATATTAATTCAGTTTTTATATTCATTTCAGTATTATTATGAAATAATGAGCACATTTTACGATTTATTTACAATACAGTTTGTAAATAATACATATTCTCTGTCTTTTAGTAGATGTATTATATGACAGACTTGCGGATCTAATCAGATTTGCATTGTAAACTTTTAAAGTTAGAAAGTTATTATTTTTATATGATTTGTTTAGTTTTTAGTTACTCACAAAATCATTCTGCATAAATCTTTTTGTTTTTTGTACAAAATTCTGCACAGAAATAGCAAAAAAAAAATGTCCGCAGATTCTGTCTGGGCCTGGGAGTACCTAAAAACATGCCGTTTTGTATCACTTACCATAGGTGCATCTGGTGTAACAGGGGTTGTGTTTACAGTCGTGTCAGCTTTATCTTTTGAGGATTCGGGTTCTCTCACTGTATCCAAACTCTCATAAACATTCTTCTCTTTATCCAGGACATCCCATACTTCACTCCAACCCGCTCTATTGAGCATCTGAATGTCTTCATCAATAGTGCTCGAGTCCACACGCGGCCTCCCTGCTGAATCCTTAGGATCATCCGCTGATCTGGTGCCCGTCTCAGAGGACTGTGCTGTGTTAATCGTATATACAGGCGGAGGCAGTATAATAGAGACTGGTGTTTCCCCATTAGTTGGAGAATTAGGGTTGGAGGACACAGGAGGACCAGCCTCTGCTTCAGTCTTTATGGGGTCGGGATCCAAACCCTTGAGTTCAAAGAATTCCTTTGGAATAACAAATGTTGATATCCTATGACCGTCTTTCTCTGTGTCTCGTTTTATAGAGTCCGGAACTCGAAGCGTGACCTCGGCAGGTGTGATGCTGCAAGGATCTGTCTGTGAGCCGGACTGGAGGGATTCGCATCCACTAAACTCTTCCGGAGGGTCCAGTGGAGTTTGGTTGGTCTCGGGTGGGAGTTCGGTCACGTATTTCGCTGGGATGTAAAACGGTTTCTCTGTTGTATCCCTTCGGACGTGCCACCATTGCTCATTGGTCTTGTCTACTAATATGTAGTGCTCGTTGGGTTTAATGGACACGTTTCTGCCATCTCGAGCAGTGTAGGTATATTCATAGTTCACCAGAACCTGCTGTGAAAGAGACATCATGGCCCAAATGGTTGCGGTGCAAACAGCGAATCAGGGTTCAAATAAAGACATCATCATGAGATCTGAAGACAAAGGAGAAGACAAACAATAGGTCATGTGTCTGAAATAACTCAGAGCTGAAGATAATAAAAACTGCTAACTAAGGACTATCTAGGGGCAATCGAGGAATATAAAGTAGCTAGCAGTAAAAACACAAACAATACTTTGTTTTTAGTCTTTATACAGGGGGAATAAAGGAAAACAAAATGCAAAACGAACAAACTAAACTAAATGTACTTACTAGGGATAAGCATATACTGTATAAAATACAAAATACATTTATATATAGTCAATAGGAGGCATTGAGCGATTCAACAAGAAGAGGCAATACACACAACAAGTGCTAATATACAAAGAAACTGATAGTGCTCAGAAAGTTAGGTGCTCAAGGTTTTTAAGAGAGAGAAGAGTGTTTCCAAGAGCTGTCCTCAGGTCTTTACACTGGCTCCCAGTTACATTCAGAATAGATTTTAAAATATTACTACTCGTCTATAAATCACTAAATGGCCTAGGACCTCAATACATTACAGATATGCTCACTGAATACAAACCTAACAGATCACTCAGATCTTTAGGATCATATAAACTAGAAATTCCAAGAGTTCAGTCAAAGCAGGGTAAATCGGCCTTTAGCTACTAACAGCGCCCCCTGCTGCTGGAATCAGCTTCCAGAAATGATCAGATGTGCTCCAACATTAGGCACATTCACATCCAGACTGAAAACACATCTGTTTAGCTGTGCTTTTACTGAATGAGCACTGCGCTACGTCCCACAGATCGCACTATTATGTCTTTCTTTTCTTTTTCATTCTTTTATAACCTGTTTGAACACATTTTAATCTGTTTTTATCTGTTTTCATGTTGTTTTTATTTTTTATACTTCTCTCTTTTATTCCTGTTTATGTAAAGCACTTTGAATTGCCACTGTGTATGAAATGTGCTATAGAAATAAACTTGCCTTGCCTTTCGACCTGTGTGAAGCACACTTCATGAATGTATAGACTTTTCGGCTTAGTCCCTTTATTAATCTGGGGTCACCACAGCGGAACTTATCCAACATTTGTTTTACGCAACCCATCACTGGGAAATATCCATACACACTAATACACTACGGATAATTTAGCTCACCCAATTCATCTATACCGCATGTGTAATGATATTAACGGCCACCTGGCCGCCGAGAAGGAGGCGGAGAACCGATGAATCTTTAAAAAAAGATATTTATTAATAACAGGGAACCAAAACCAAAACAAACAAAACATAACTGTCCAGGCCTGGACCTCTCTCAGCTTCCCCTGCCATCGTTTCTCCTCTTATAGTCCAGAGCTCCTTCTGTGGGATTCGAGGCCGGTGTGCGCTGCAGGTGTATTCACTTCCCACGGCTCTCGGCCCCGCCCCCTCACCACATACCCCAATCACCCAAATTACAACATCCAAAGTGTTATTTATTTAGGTAGGAGCATCTTTGCAAACTTACAAATGAATGAAAACTAAAAATGTGGCATTTTTCATAATATTGCATTCGGTTATCATACCAGTTGCATTATGTTTTCAGTCACATTTATTAAATGTAATTTTTTTACACACTCAAAACATGATCTTTTGCGCACAGAATTTTTAACGTGCATGCAAGTAGCCATTTTGCATGCTCGAAACGTGATCTTTTGTGCACAGAATTCTTGACGCGTATGCAATAAGCCATTTTTCCGCACTCAAAACATGATGTTTTGTGCACAGAATTGTTAATGCGCTTGCAACAAGCCATTTTTCCCACACTTAAAACATGATTTTTTGTGCCCAGAAATTTTAATGCACATGCAACAAGCCATTTTGCATGCTCAAAACATGATCTTTTGCAGACGGAATTGTTAATGGGTCTGCAACAAGCCATTTTCCACCCTCAAAACATGATATTTTGCCCAAAGAATTGTTAACGTGCGATCAACAAGCCATTTTCTGCGCTCAAAACTTGATTTTTTGCACACAGAATTGCTAACACGCATTCAACTAGCCATTTTGTACGCTTGAAACATGATCTTTTGCGCACAGCAGTTAACATGCGTGCAACAAGCCATTTTGCAAGCTCGAAACATGAACTTCTGTGCACGCGTATGCAACAAGTCATTTTTCTGCACTCAAAACATGATCTTTTGTGCACAGAATTGTTCATGCGCAGACAACATGCCATTTTCCATGCTCAAAACACAATCTTTTGCGCACATAATTGTTAACATGCATGCAACAAGCATTTTATGTGCTCAAAACACAATCTTTTGCGTACAACATTGTTAACATGCGTGCAACTAGCCATTTTGCATGCTCGAATCATTATCTTTTGTGCACAGAATTCTTGACGCGTATGCAAAAAGCCATTTTTCCACACTCGAAACATGATCTTTTGCACAGAATTGTCAATACGCAATCAACAAGCCATTTTGCACACTCGAAACATGATCTTTTCCTCACAGAATTGTTAATACGTGTGTAATAAGCTATTTTCCGCACTCAAAACATGATGTTTTTGCACAGAATTGTTAACGTGCATGCAACAAGCCATTTTCCATACTCGAAACATGATGTTTTGTGCACAGAATTCTTGACGCGTATGCAACAAGCCCTTTTTCCGCACTCAAAACATGATCTTTTCCTCACACAATTGTTAATACGTGTGTAATAAGCCATTTCCGGCACTCAAAACATGATTTTTTTGCACAGAATTGTTAACGTGCATGCAACAAGCCATTTTCCATGCTCAAAACACGATCTTTTGTGCACAGAATCGTTAACGGGCATGCAAAAAGGCACTTTTCCTCGTTCAAAACGTGATCTTTTGCTCTCAGAATTGTAACTCCATAAGTATCGAGCCCTATAAGTGTGTGTGGGGGAGGGGATGGGGGGACTAAAGGTTGGAGGGGTGTGCCCTATTTCACAAACAGTCAAAATAACCTCATCAGAGCAGAAGCAGATGGTCAATTCTTGATTAAAGATTATCTAAACAAACTTGTTTTCCTTCTGAATAGACTAATTGTTCACCCTAGCAGAACAAACATTGTAATTTTGTTTTTCATGCGGACTAAAAATATATACTCTTTATTATCTCACAAACAGGATTTGTTTTATGGGGTGGGATGATTTTCTATCATATCCACAACACACTAAATATTTGTAAGGCTGAGAGGAATGCAGAAAAACAAGGGGAACTACAGGTGTGTCGGTCTCAGAGAATCATGCCATGAACAACAGAGCACTTTCACTGAAGACACAGTCTCTGCTTTAATGAAAACAGAAAGCAGAGTAAAAAGTGACGAGAACATGCAGCCATAAAGGGAAAGACCGGTGGAAAAATTAGCCACATCTTTTAGTATAGCATAACAACAAGCTACGTTTTCAGCTTTGTTTTGGTGTATTACAGTATGTCAAAATGCTTTGTTATGTTATGTGGTTACATTGTATTGTGCAACAAAACGAATGAAGCATGCTCTCCCATGCTTGGCGTATGACGTTGTCAAGTTTTCTGCTGCGATGCGATGTTTTTCCTCACAATATACTGGACTATCACAATGGTGACATAAGCGATACAAAGGCTACTTTAACAGCTATGATAACAAAATCAATTGTACATTTTTGTGCATTGCTTTATTGTATATACATGTTCAGAGTAAGCAGGTAAAGCTTTATAATAAGGTCTCATTAGTAAACATTAATGCATTAAAAAGATAGTTCACTCAAAAAAGTCTGTCATCATTTACTCTCCCTCCACTTAATCCAAACCTGTTTGAGTTTCTATCTACTGTTGAAAACAAAGGTGATATACTGAAGGATGTAGGAAAAAACAGCCATCGACTTACGTTTTGTTTTTTGTACCAACGATGGATGTCAATTGCTGATTTTTTCCAACATTCTTCAAAATATCTTCCTTTGTGTTCAACAGAAGAAAGAAATCCATTATAGAATCACTCGGGTACGAGTAAATGTTGAGGATATTTTCATTTTGGGGTGAACTGGCCCTTTAAATAATATAATTTGGATGAGGGAAAAGCTACATTTCTTACAGACGTTATCTTAATAATCATTTTAAAATATTTCACTGGATTTTAACTACTCCATTAAATAAAACAGTCATGACTTTTGACTTTAATGAGTAATTAAAGATTAGGAAATAAACATGAATGCTTTTCTTTTTATTGTCCATTTATTTTACATTAACGAATGTTAACAAATTGAGCCTTACTGTGAAGTGTTAACAAATAAAAGGCCTAAAGAGGATAGAAACATTTTCTATTTCCTACAATATCATATATCCTGTCCTATAGGCAGATCGACATTTGAAAATGTTTCTTTGAAAATAAATGGCCTATTAATAAAGCCCATTTTATGCTTTGGATACCACTAATGCAACAATCTCAATATTCTTAATTATTCACAGTATTTTGAAGTATCCATGATAATAATATCATGCATGTTCGTTATCACAATATATAATGTTATTAACATCAGCACATGTCTGAATTAATTCTGGCAAATTTGACTTGTGTAAACAGACCGATTGATATTTAATAAAAAAATGTATATTTAAAACACGCAGCGCAGCTAAATAGCTTGTCCAAAGAAAAACATAACTGCATTTTAATGTAAATTAGCATATTACTTTAAATGACTTCCATACAACTTCAGAGAGGGAAGCAAATATGCTAAACGCATGAGAAAATTATGCGGCAGACAGCGATTGCACATCTCTGTCTGCAGGAAGTGTATTTTGCAGAGGAACACATGCACTAAACCCCAAACCTACACACACCAAAATAGGAGAAACATCAACTCGTAAAACAGGAAAACATCATTCTGCGTGTGCAAACTGCAATCTCGGTTTCACTGAGGTTCTTGCAACATACAAATAACTTTACTGGTCAACTAAACTATTTGATATGTCTGTTATGACTGACGAATTAACCTGTTATTTAATTAATCCGGATTAAAAGTGCCACACCAGGACCTGCTGACAGAGGCGTGAGTGTTTAAAGTACACTCGTCATCTGCTGTGCCTCCGTGGAATGAACTACAGGCGAGTTACGCCTCTATAATGTCAAGAAAAATGTGTCCAAACCACTTGTGATCATATGCTGAAGCAACTCCGCACAACAACTGGTCCGACAGTGTCTTCAGGTGGCCAATCAATTATGAACTGCTCCATGTAAAACATACACATGACCGGCGAGGCATTCTAGATTTGATGTGTCTCTCCGTGTGTTGTCCTATAATATGTTAGTATATAAAACAGCGGGCCTCACGGTGGCGCAGGGGATAGCACGTTTGCCTCACAGCAAGAAGGTCGCTGGTTCGAGCCTCGGCTGGGTCAGTTGGCATTTCAGTGTGGAGTTTGCATGTTCTCCCCGTGTTGGCGTGGGTTTCCTCCGGGTGCTCCGGTTTCCCCCACAAGTCCAAAGACATGCGGTACAGGTGAATTGGGCAAGCTAAAAAATTGTCCGTAGTGTATGAGTGTGAACGGGTGTGTATGGATGTTTCCCAGAGATGGGTTGCAGCTGGAAGGGCATCCGCTGCGTAAAACATATGCTGGATAAGTTGGCGGTTCATTCCGCTGTGGCGACCCCAGATTAATAAAGGGACTAAGCCGAAATGAAAATGAATGAATGAATATAAAACAGCGTTTTGAAACACAACGAAACAGAAAGCAAAACAACAACAACTTCAGAAACAAAACAAAGCACACCAAAAGCAACAATGTTTTATTAATAAGCAAATCAACGTCAAAAGCCAAAGCAACATCAAAACACTTCAAAACAAAGGCGAAACAACCAAAACAAAGCAACAAAAGCAAAAAAAAAAGAAATGAAAACAACAACAACAAGAAGAAAAGTTGTTTAATTGAAAGCTAATCAAAACAAAGGTAAAACAACAAAAACGATGCAAAAAAAGGACAAAATAAAATAAAATACAGCAAAACAACAACAAAAAAAGATCAAAGTAAAAAAATAAAACAAAAGGAAATGCAAATAAACAAACAAAATAAAGTGAAAGCCAAAATATATGTAGACAAAACAAAAACAAATGCATAAACGAGTAGGTAAAGCTAAACAAAGCTTTGCAAAACAAAACAAAAGATATTTCCGACTACCCCTAGGCACATGCCAGGGTTAAATTACGCCTAAAACCCTTGCTTTTATTATTTAATTATGCTGTAGGTCTCATTTGCAACTATTATTATACTTTTCTGAAGAACATAACTTTGTCTGAACATGCAGATATACTCACACACAGATTTTAAGCACGGTGACAATAAAATAAGATGTTAAAAAAACTAATTTAGTAAAAAAAAAAAAAGGTGAACTCACCACTGAAGAACAGAAAAATCCCTCTGCTCCTTCTTCTCTGAGCGCAGAATAACTCACATTAGCAACAAAGCGTCATCTCCGTGTGTCTGTGTGGATTAATCCAGCGTGTCTCAGCCCCATAACCTCAGACCTGTAGTGTTGCTCTGTCGGTGGGTGAGACAAAAATGTGCCCAGATTTGTGTTGCTAGACGGGTTTGAGCGTAAAGTGGAAGTGAGCAGGAGGAGTGTGTGAGCATGAGTCCTCACAATGAACACTCACAGCATACTCAAATCAGCGCTGAACTGTCAAAAACTGGAAAAACGGAGAAATGAGGAAGCAGAAAATTGTTTCAAAAAGGGAAACGGGTCAGTGCTGCTGTGTTTTTAAGCAGTGACATGGCAACACTGACGGAGGGCTGGACTCTGTGTGTCTCATTAAAGCTGCTGTGGACTCATGACTCATATATTCGGAGTCATATTTTGGAGCCGGTAGACTTCAAACATGGGTGTTGGCATGAATACTCTGACTTTATGAGAGTTTTTTTTAGGTTTGCCCCCTCAGTCTTTGGTGTTTTTCTCACTCTCTGCGAGTCTGTGCTGCGCTGATAACACAGTTCGGCTTAGCAGGAAGTGATCTGAGCACCTTTGAATAAAGTGGAGGTGAGGTACAGAAGCTTATCACTGAGAAAAATGCATCCACATATTCACCTGAAGGCCAGAAAGTACTAAATAACAGACAAATAGCCAAACCTCCTCTGTTAATATACACTGTAAAAATGCTGGGTTCCACATAATCAATTTGTGTTGGGTCAACATGAAGGAATTGAGTAAACTTGTTGGTTTGAACAAATTTAATTGTTTTAAGTTCAATCCACTTAAGTTGTCCCCCCCAAAAAAACTCAACAATTGTAAATAAGCAGTTTGAGCAAACAACAAACATCATTTTTTTTAGTCTATAGCACTACACTGTAAAAAGTTAATCATTTACTTTATTTTAAAGGTCCTGTGAAGTATTTTGAAATATGTATTTTTTATTTGATATTTGAAGAAATCTCAACTAAAACATTAAGACAGGGCGGGACATAAAGTAGCTCCTCCCCTTTAAAAAAAACAGCCAATAGTGTTTCGTTTTTATCACAGCCCTGCCAGTGAGATCAAGTGGTTGAGATCAACCGCATCAAATGAAAAGCCCTATGAAGAGGGCGGAGCATGTCATATACTAGACAGCATTCGATTGGTCAGAAGATTTGATGAGAATCTGAAGCATGAGGTAATTGTTGAAAATTGTTGATCTATTTAGGCGGAAGTGACAAACTGCAAGCTTTGGCTTGGGGTCAGCAATCTCAGTCCTGGAGGGCCGGTGTCCCTGCAGGGTTTAGCTCCAACTTGCCTCAACACACCTGCCTGGGTGTTTCAAGTATACCTAGTAAGACCTTGATTAGTTTGTTCAGGTGTGTTTGATTAGGGTTGTAGCTAAAATCTGCAGGACACCGGCCCTCCAGGAACAAGTTTGGTGACCCCTGACTTGGGCAGCACAGTGGCGCAGTGGGTAGCACAATCGCCTCACAGCAACAAGGTCGCTGGTTCGAGCTCCGGCTGGGTCAGTTGGTGTTTCTGTGTGGAGTTTGCATGTTCTCCCCGTGTTCGCGTGGGTTTCCTCTGGGTACAGGTGAATTGGGTAAGCTAAATTGTCCACATTGTATGAGTGTGAATGAGAGAGTGTGTATGGATGTTTCCCAGTGATGGGTTGCAGCTGGAAAAGCATCCGCTGCATAAAACATATGCTGAATAAGTTGGCGGTTCATTCCGCTGTGGCGACCCCAGATTAATAAAGCGACTAAGCCGAAAAGAAAATGAATGAATGAATGAATGTTATTCACTTTAAACTCTGATATCTAGATGTTATCCTTAGCCTTCTTCACACGTCACATCTGAAGTGTGCAACTGCAAGAGATATAAATTAAAACTTGGATTTACATTGTCATGAATAATAAAACAATTAATGAAAATATGCAAGACATTTGCAAGTAAATTGTCTTCTTTTTGTTTTAAATGACGTTACGTTTCAAATATGGATGAAAAAAATCTTCCAATGGCATTCACTGTAACTGTATATCTGCGAAGAGGACTCACCTGGTGCTGCATCAGTGTTGAGTCGAGTGCAGGTGAGCAGAGATCCAGGATCTGGACTGCAGGAGCTCTAGAAGCTCAGCAGCAGGGCTTCCCAAAGTACTGCTCTCCCCTTCCTGTCTGAGGAACGTCTTCCTGCGCACAAGAGCATTTGTGCTGCTGTACTGATAAAGGCCTCATGAACAAGCATGCGCCAGGAAGATGTCTTTGGGCATCTATCTGGAGAAATTCGATGAGAATGTTTTTATCTCACTAGAGAACAATCTGATGTGTCTTAAATCCATTCAATCCAGTTGTTTCTAACAAAACAGCTAATCTGACTGCTCGACGCTGAAAACTGGATTTTTTAAATGTATTATATTAATTATAAAACACTGGGTGTCAGACACAAACAACTTGATCAATAGTAGTATAGTAATAACTAACAGTAGTAGTAATATATGATATCTAGGTCAGAAGGTCAATAATAGTTCCTAAATGAAAACTGAACTCAGATCCTGTGCTCACGGCCTCTCAGAGATTTGAGAACGCACATGTTGTAAATTAGGACGGTCAAATGTACCTTTTTTACTTAAAAATGAAAGAAGTACTGAGAATTGCATAAAACATTACCCTTGAAGCCACAAAAGACCTTCTGTGTGTCTATTTTTTAGAATGAATTCATGTTTTAATCAGTCCAGACAGCGGTTTACTTCTTTGTTGAACGATTCAGTTGTTTGAATGAATGGTCTCACTCATCAGACAATACTACCACCTACTGGACGTTTCAGATTCTTATTTAGAGGATTATTTTCATAAAACATACTAATTTCATATTTTCATAGCAGAATGCAATAAAATAAACTGAAATAAAGGGATAGTTTACAAACAAAAATAATTGTCATCATTTAACACAATAATGACTTGAAATCTTCTTCATTGGTAATTTCTCAGTCAAATTTATAACATTAAACATGGAATTTTATCAATAATTTGCAATAATTCAATTCGGGATAACCAATAATAACTTTTAAGTGGTCCCTTATTTCCTCCCCCCCCCCCCCAAGTATTATGTTTGATGAAATAATCTATTAATTTCATTCAAGTGTTTTAGTGAAAGTAGTTTTACCCATTTTGTGTGTGTGTGTGTTATATTCCATAGAAGAGCTAACAGTAGCTTGTGTTGGTCCTGTAACTCCACATTTTGAAGTTTCTTCTGGTCATTCAGCTGACCTCTTCTGTCTGGAGCATCAGGCCAATCTTCTGCTGTCCAGAATCAGGTGGTTTGTCTTGGTCGGGCATCTCAGCTGAGACCTGTCCACTATGGGTGACCCTACCGGTAGCTGTGCAGTACCAGTGGCGTAGCTCTCAGCATCACTGATGCACACAAGCCCTCACAGCACGTCAAGCTGCAAACCATGTGAGGGACCCTAACCTACCCTAACCCAACAGCCAACACTAAAAACCCTAACAACTAATGTGCCAAAAACCACTCAGAGGAGACCAGAAACACGCAAGAAACCGCCTAGAAAACCTTGCTAAACGCATGTCAACATACAGAAAACCATCCATAAGAACCCAAGAGCCAAAGAGCAGCAGCACTGAGAATCACCAAAACATCCAGCAATGTGTTGAAAACATGAATGAAAAGTAACATTTAATGTATTAAGAACTTATTTCATAACTATATACAATATATAAAGTATGTACATACTTGCCCTTGATCCTCCATGTGGCACTATAGGATGGTTCAGTGCCTGGGCTTCTTTCTTCGGGGCTCCTCAGGCAGCGGCTCTCCACTGATGTCCACCATTATTTGCGGAGCGATGCTGGAGCCGGATCTGCTCTCCGTGATGAACACTCGTCCATCAGGCTGCTCGGTCTCCAGCAGTGCAGGCCGGTCCAGCTTCTCCCACAGCCGCTGCTTGATCTCCAAACTCCGCTTGAGGCTGTAGGTACTCCCGCGCGTCTTCATGCTGGAGCCCGTCTGCAAACTCTGGTAGATGCGCCGATAGTCCTGCACACTCCGGCCGTGGATGGAGAGCGGCTCCTCTTGCTGACACTCACCTACTGAGGAGACTGAGGCTGCGGGAAGGAGGACAGGCAGGTCAGCTGCGTTCCTCAGGTGTCTCTCCTTCAGTGAAGAGTCTGAGATGCAGCTGTATGTGTGGTCCAGCCTGACCGCCGCTGCACGATCCTCTGCGGAAGAACCGCGCGCCAGCAGGAAGTCCTTTAGGTGTCCGGGGAGAGTCCTGATCCTTCTGGAGCGTCTCTGCTTCATCACTAACAACAGCACAACTTCCCAAAGTAGACAAACTGATCAAACTTCGCCAACGGGAGATGTGTGAAGAGTTTTGCAGCGCGATGATCAGTATCGATAACTTTATAGACAGTTGTGTGGATTTTAAAAACCAACTCAAGTTGCCATGGTGACAGAATGACGAGGCTCATTTAAATGTAAACAATAATTGATATTAGCATTAAGTCAATTAGAGCAGCATGAGCTGTATGCTTGTACAGTGCAGGTTTTCATTCATTCATTCATTCATTCACTTTTCAGCTTAATCCCTTTATTAATCTGGGGTCGCCACAGCGGAATGAACCGCCAACTTATCCAGCATATGTTTTACGCAGCGGATGCCCTTCCAGCTGCAACCCATCACTGGGAAACATCCACACACACTCATTCACACACATACACTACGGACAATTTAGCCTACCCAATTCACCTATACCGCATGTCTTTGGACTGTGGGGGAAACCGGAGCACCCGGAGGAAACACACGCGAACACGGGGAGAACATGCAAACTCCACACAAAAATGCCAACTGACCCAGCCGGGGGCGGTGCAGGTTTTGTTAAATGATATTTACTACAGAAAATACCTTAATAAGTATTAGTTATAATAATAGAGGGGCTATATAGGCATACCCCAAACAATAAATAAATAATCAATATATAATTTGACTTCTGAACTTGGAAATCGGCATACGTTTCCACATCAGAAATCTGGTCACGTTAGTGTAGCCATAATTTCACAATTGCTTTACTTTTTTTCACTAACAATAACTGTATTTATTTATTTATTTATTTGATATATATATATATATATTTTAGAAAAAGCACTAAGTTGTTTTAAATAGTTAAATCACACTTTTACTGTTTTGATTTACTTTTGTGTGTACTGTTTTTATGTTTCTAAAACATTGCCGTATAGTGTATAGGGTTATGTATACAATATATTTTTGAAAACCTTTTTTAATTTGAAGACCAGGATAAATTGTACTTAATTTGTCTTCAGGGAACCAATCTTAAAAACGCAAGTATCTTCTGTTATTTCCAATACAGTACTCAATGGAAAAATGTGATATTTTAATAAAACAAGAAGAAATTGGACATCATCATCTTGTTTAAAAGTTTTCACCCCCAGCTCTTAATGTCTCATGTTTCCTTCTAGAGCGTCAGTGAGTTTGGACATTATTTAATTTTACCTTTCATTATAATCATTTTTTAATTTTCAAACACAGTTGTTTTTGAGTCCCTCAGTCATCCTCAGTGTGAAAAGATGAATCTTAAACTTTTAAGTGTTCAGGACAAACACAGGACTTATGAACAACCATTCATTTTCTTTTCGGCTTAGTCCCTTCACTAATCTGGGGTCGCCACAGTGGAACGAACCGCCAACTTATCCAGCATATGTTTTAGGCAGCGAATGCCCTTCCAGCTGCAACTCATCTCTGGGTAACATCCATACACACTCATTCACACACACACACAACAGGCAATTTAGCTTAACCAATTCACCTATACCGCATGTCTTTGGACTGTGGGGGAAATCGGAGCACCCGGAGGAAACCCACGCGAACACAGGGAGAACATGCAAACTCCACACAGAAACGTCAACTGACCCAGCCGGGACTTAAACCAGTGACCTTCTTGCTGTGAGGCGGTTGTGCTACCCACTGCGCCACCGTGCTGTCCTACCAAGCTTTTATTTTACTTTTTAAAGCAAACTTTAAATCTGACTCTTTATTTTACTCTTTAAAAACTGAGTTCTACAGGAATGTTATTGTATAAAGCAATATTTTACTTAATAAATGAGAAAATAGTACAATGGAAATGGAAAATGGCTGCTAAAACAATTTAGATTTGTTTTATTTATAGACTAAAGAGGCAGCGACTAATCTAATAGACTAATCCTCACAAAATGACAAACCCCATGTTAAAACCCTTCAGAAGATACATAGATAATATTTGATGTAATATTTGATGATGGTTTTACACAAGTGCTGATTTCTGGAAGAAAAGCTAATTTTGAGCAAACACCCTTTAAAGGATAAGAGCCCCTGGACCACAAAACCAGTCCTAAGTTGCACATATTTGTAAGAAAAGGCAAAAATACATTGTATGTAGTGTCAAAGTAATTGGCTTTTTATTTTATTTTATACCAAACACCTTTCAAATATGAAGTGAAGCTCATTTTCATCAACATACTTTTTTTAAATGGCTTTTCTGAAAACAGTATAACAGATGTAATGTAATGTGTATTTATATAGCTCATTTATCATGTATGGCCATACACCCAAAGCGCTTCACAATCATGAGTGGGGTCTCTCCACACCACCACCAGCGTGCAGCATCCACTTGGATGATGCGACGGCTGCCACAGGACAACGGCGCCAGTGCGCTCACCACACACCAGCTATTGGTGGAGTGGAGAGACAGTCATAGAGCCAATTCAGTGTATGGGGATGATTGGGAGGCCACGATGGTAAGGGCCGATGGAGGGAATTTGGCCAGGACACCAGGGCTACACCCCTACTCTTTACGAGAAGCGCCATGGGATTTTTAGTGACCACAGAGAGTCAGGACCTCAGTTTAACATCTCATCTGAAAGATAGATAACAGTAATATGCATTGCTAAGAACTTTAAAGCTGATTTTCTCAGTATTTAGATTTTTTTGGGGATGATTTTAAATAAAAAATGACCCATATGATTAGTTTTGTGGTCCAGGGTGCATATTGTAAGTTAAAACCTTTTACACAAATAGATCAAACGTAATAAAATGAACACTTAAATGTTTATTTTGGTTGTTTTCTTCATGCAAAATAACCCATAATTTATAGAAGCCCGTCCTTGCCACTGAATAAAAAAGGCGACTACTTATCTCAGAACTCCATGATACAACTCGACTATATACAATAGTTATAACAACAGTTACATCCTCAGAATTGAGAGATATGAACTCAAAATTAAGAGTTATAAAGTCAGAATTCTGAGAAATAAAGTTGCAATTTCGTGGTTAGCACAAAATCAGTGGTTAGCACTGTCGCCTCACAGCAAGAAGGTTGCTGGTTCGAGTCCCGGCTGGGTCAGTTGGCATTTCTGTGTGGAGTTTGCATGTTCTCTCCATGTTGGTGTGGGTTTCCTCCGCGTGCTTCGGATTCCCCCCAGTCCAAAGACATGCGGAATAGGTGAATTGATTAAACTAAATTGGCCGTAGTGTATGTGTGTGAATGAGTGTGTATGGATGTTTCCCAGTACTGGGTTGCAGCTGGAGAGGGCATCCGCTGTGTAAAACATATGCTGGATAAGTTGGCGGTTCATTGCGCTGTGGTGACCCCTGATGAATAAAGGGACTAAGCCGAAGGAAAATGAATGAATGTCAGAATTCTGAGTAATAAAGTCGCAATTCTGAGATTAAAAAAATGCAATTCCAAGTTATAAATTCAGAATTTGAAGATAAAATGTCGAAATACCAAGTTATAAAATCATAATTCTGAGAAATAGTCAGAATTATGAGAAATAAAGTTGCAATTTTGAGATAAAAAGTCATAATTCTGAGCTATAAAGTCAAAATTTTGAGAAATATTCGCAATTCTGAGATGATAAAAAACAAATGCAATTACAAGTTATAAATTTGGAATTCTGAGATAAAATGTCGCAATTGTGAGAAATAAAGTCATAATTCTGAGAAATAAAGTCATAATTGTGAGTAATAAAGTCATAATTGTGAGAAATGAAGTCATAATTGTGAGTAATAAAGTCATAATTGTGAGAAAGTTATAATTCTGCGAAATAAAGTCATAATTCTGAGAAATAAAGTCATAATTGTGAGTAATAAAGTCATAATTGTGAGAAATAGTTATAATTCTGCAAAATAAAGTCATAATTGTGAGAAATGAAGTCATAATTGTGAGTAATAAAGTCATAATTCTGAGAAATAAAGTCATAATTCTGAGAAATAAAGTCATATTTGTGAGTAATAAAGTCATAATTGTGAGAAATAGTTATAATTGTGAGAAATGAAGTCATAATTGTGAGAAATAAAGTTATAATTGTGAGAAATAGTTATAATTGTGAGAAATGAAGTCATAATTGTGAGTAATAAAGTTATAATTGTGAGAAATAGTCATAATTGTGAGTAATAAAGTCATAATTGTGAGAAATAGTCATAATTCTGAGAAATAAAGTCATAATTCTGAGAAATAGTTATAATTGTGAGAAATGAAGTCATAATTGTGAGTAATAAAGTCATAATTGTGAGTAATAAAGTCATAATTGTGAGAAATAGTTATAATTGTGAGTAATAAAGTCATAATTCTGAGAAATAAAGTCATAATTCTCAGAAATAAAGTCATAATTCTGAGAAATAAAGTCCGAATTCTAAGAAATCAAGTTATCAATGATACAAAAGTCAGAATTATAAAATAAAAAGGCACAATTCTGATTTTGTATCACCCAATTCCCTGAGATAAAAAGTATCACCAATTTGTATCACCCTGAGATAAAAAGTTGCAATAACCTTTTTTATTGAGTGTCGGGAACGGGCTTCTATATAATCTTATAATAGACCAGTGCATGAAAAAAAAAACAATGGGTTTCCCTGCGGCGCCCTGCCTTAAATGTCAAAAGCAAAAGCAAAACATATTTCCCTCAAAGTCAGAATTGCTTCCCATTGTTTCATTGTTACGCTGACTGGATGCACTCAGTTTAACCTTCCTCTATGCTCACAAACTAGCAGACTTCTGCACAGCACAGGGAGAGTGTTTGGTATAGTGTATACAGGCTTTAGAGAGACAAAAACAGGCAGAAAACAGAGCCAGGAGCAAAAAGAAAACAGGAAGAACCAGTCACACACAAACACATGATGCGCTTTGAGGAGGCGGACGACTTATAAGAGAAAATAAAGCCAGTGTCAGTTTAATCAATGCTATTTCTATTGATGTTATATTGGCACACTTATAATGGATGTTTAAGTGGACAACACACACTTTGCAGCTAGCGCTGTGTGTACTGTAAGCATCTTTGGCTTTTATTAAAGCTTTGGGTGAAAACCTCTGCTTAAAAGTACCATGAAATTAAAATAAAGTTTTACAGATGTTAGTATCAGTTTTATCTATCATCTGGTGTAGATAAAATTCACATTTAGAAGATATAAACATCCAAATCTTGCAGTTTGTCACTCCCACCTAAATGGATCGCTGATTTTTTTGACATCACTTTATACTTCAGTTTCTCATCAAACCTTATAACCAATCAAAAGCTGCCTAGTAGCTAACATGCCCCGCCCCCTTTCAAAATGAGTCTCAATTGCTTTTCATTTGATGCGCTTGAGCTCAACCACTCTCACTGGCAGAGCTGTGGTAAAACAAAACGCTATTGGCTGTTTTTTTTAAAGGGGAGGAGCTACTATAAGTCCCGCCCTCTCTTGATGTTTCAGTTGAGATAATGTCAAACATCCAATAAGAAAATGCCTTTCAAAGCACTTCGGGACCTTTAAAATACCCGTGTTCATGTGAGCAGGGCCTTCATGAGTATAAAAAGACTGATGTTTGCGTGTGTGACACTGCTTCTAGTGACAAAACAAGATTAAAGAGACCAAAAAAAGCAATTTATCATCAACAGGTGATGTATTTAGCTTGTCATAAAAACACTGCATTGTTAAAAAAGTACAAAAGAAAGAAAAGTTCATGTCTCCCGATTCAGTTTCCAATATAAAACAAGTGCTAATGAATTAGCCTTCATCCAGCGACTCGAAAAACACAAATACACATTGGTTAATGCAGGAATCAAATACATAGAGTTTATCCTTTTGTCAGAAGGTTTCTTTGCACATAACCGAAGTTGTTGCAAAACATTAATAACTTACATTTGCTTACAATAGTTACATTTTTGGCACAACCCATTACAGTGATAGTGAATGCTACACGGAAACTGAAACAAAGGCACGGTAGAATACAAAACTGACCTGTTGAAGGAGGTTGTACATGTTTTGTCGCTTCATTAACCACGCTTCTATTAAACAATTCCTGCATATAGAAGAATATGCTTATTAATGCGTACAGTGCTTTGTAAACCTCATATAAATCTGCAGACATTCAGGTGTAAAAAAAAAAAATAGCACGAGTTGTAAGATCCGTGGCATTCGTTTGCCGGAAGTTTCATAAATATGGGTTCCTTGGCCCTGACATGCTCAAAATAAAAACAAAGAAAAGAAAAATGAAGTCTTCTGATTTGAAGCTCTCAGAATCACATGTGAAGCCCAGAGAACTGAAAACACCTCCACGTGTTATAAAGTGTTTTAAAAAGTGGCTTTATAACCGAGTCAGAAACTGCAGCTAAGACTCATAGGCTGCTGTCTGTGTGCAAATATTATACGTATGATCACTTTAAAGGGACAGTTCACCAAAAAATGAAAATTCTGTCATCATTTACTCACCCTTTACTTGTTCCAAACCTGTTTTACTTTCTTTCTTCGGTTGAACGCAAAAGCAGATATTTTGAAGAATGCTAAAAACTTACCATTGGCTTTTGTAGTATTCGTTTATCCTACTATGAAAGTGAATGGTTACAGGTTTTCAGTTTTCTTCCAAATATCTTCTTTCATGTTCAACTGAAGAAAGAAACTCATAAAGGTTTGGAATTACTCATGCTGTGTGTGTGTGTGTGTGTGTGTGTGTGTGTGTGTGTGTGTGTGTGTGTGTGTGTGTGTGTGTGTGTGTGTGTGTGTGTGAAAAGTGAGTAAATGTTCATTTTTGGGTGAACTGTCCCTTTAAGTTACAGCACTGCATTAATGAACCGTCAAGCATTATATAGTGGCTATAAAGTCCATAAAGTTGAAAAGCAGAGAGAATAGCTTTGATAACAGTTGATGGAGTGTTCGTTTGCCATCATTTGAGGAATAAACACAGCTGTGCTGATGTGAGGGAATATGTGAATCTGTCAATAAGTGCACTTAAGGTGGAGTTTCCACAAACACTTCTAGTTGTTCAGATACTGAGAACCATTGGATAACTTAAAGGGCCAGTTCACCCAAAAATGAAAACATCCGCGCTGTTTATTCGCACTCAAGTGGTTCTAAACTTTTATGCATTTCTTTCTTCTGTTAAACACAAAACAAGATATTACGAAGAACGTTGTCATTGACATCCATAGTAGGACAAAAACTACAATGGGAGTCAATGGCAGATCCTTCAGAATATCTTGTTTTGTGTTCAACAGAAGAAACATAAAGGCTTAGAACCACTTGAGTCTGATTTAGAGTTGTCAGGATATTGGAATTTGGTACCAATCGATACCGAAATTTTAAAAACTCCCACTTCCCGCTAACATTTGAGCGCTGTCGAGCACATTCTTAAACAGCGTTGACTTGCCATTGTGTTCACGTGCTCAACAGAAATGACTGTGATTGGCCATGAAGGTCATCAGTTCACCGAACTCACCGCTGTTTACTGAGTGTAATCACAGATCCAGGGACAATGGAAGCGTTTTAAAGCTGTGATTCATGAGCAGATCTCTCCTATGTCAGCTTATTGACAAACCAGCTGATCGAAGTGACTTTAAAACAAAACTCCAGTATTGAGACAACCCTAGTCTGAGTAAATGATGAACACATTTGCACTTTTGGGTGAACTGTCGCTTTAAATGAAGTATTACATATAATACAAACCCTGGATTTTAAGCTCTGTAGCAATCGTTCATGCTTTTACTTAACAGCTAAGAGTCCTCCAAGTCTCGCTCCAGGTACTTTTGTTTCCGGACGCAGCGTGGACACACCGGACACTGATCCCTGCAGGAGGAATGAAAGACAGTCTTGCAGACGTTACACCTGAAAGACAGAAAACACACCGTCATCGTGAGGTTTATCACACTGCTGTGCTGAAAGAGACTGAATTTCCCACCGCTTTCTCATTCACATGACTCCAGTGCAGAGGAAAATGCAGACACAGCAGTCAGAAACAAACCATCTACATGTGAAAGTGGATTTTAGATGAGGTTTTACATTCAGAGTTCCCTTCTAGAAGCACGGCCTTCCAGATCTACTGACAATGTGTTCATATCAGGAATGTTAAGTCAGGTTAACTGAGTCAAGGTTTCTACAGGTTTCACAAAGTCCAATTTAAGACTATTTAAGACAATGAATGAAATTTCAGACTTATACAGGGCTAAATTCTTTTCCCGATAATAAAAAAAAAAGTTATTTCTTAGCCACATTTTTTAAATGTGTAAAAACAGGCAAAGCCTAGTTGTATACATACATTTTTTCCAACATAACCATTCTTTAAAAGCCTCTATAACAAACTAAATGTATGCACAACAGTCTGTCCAGGTAAGCATCCTCACCTTATATAGTCTATAAATACACAGAGAACTTTTAAATAAATGGGAAGGAATTATTTTAAGGAAGATAATTAAACCATATTGCTTATAAAGCTATTAAATTAGCTATTAGTTAGCTATTATTAGCTATTATTTAGTTTTATTGAGATTTATTGTTGGTAATTAGATTGGTGTTGGCCCAATTGGCTAGCTTTACATGTACAAATTAAAGGAAAATTAAAACCCGTTTAAAATGACCTACAAGACAATATTTCAGTGATTTCAAGACTTTTTAAGGCCTAAAATTAAGACATTTTAAGACTCTAAGGGCCTTATTATACACCCGGTGCAATATGCCGCAAGACGTGTTTGGCACGATTTGTTGCCATTTTCAGACCAGCGCAACCCTAATTTTCCAGCTTTGCGCCACGTTGTGTATATAGCAAATCCATTTGCGCCGCTTTGTGGACTCACGGGTGTTCTGGTGTAGAAAGGAGGTGTGTTAAGGCGCATTGTTGGCACGTTGCTATTTTGAGGAACTGAAATAGACAGCGCAATTGACCAGCTGAAAGCAGGTCTAAAGACCAGCGCAGAGCGCGTTAGTTGTGTGCCTTAAACGTACACATTGCTTAACACACACAGGATGTACAGCAATACGCAAATATCTTTTACAAATGAAAAAGAATTAAAGGATTAAAATATTATTATTTCCCAGAGATGGGTTGCAGCTGGAAGGGCATCCGCTGCGTAAAACATATGCTGGATAAGTTGGCGGTTCATTCCGCTGTGGCGACCCCAGATTAATAAAGGGACTAAGCCGAAATGAAAATGAATGAATGAATGAAATATTATTATTATTACAAAAATTATTATTTTCTACATATATATATATATATATATATATATATATATATATATATATATATAAACATCTGCCTCCATGACTTCTTCATGTCTGGGCTTTTTTCAGTTTATTCATGACAATTTACTTTTGAATAATGCTATTATTGTTTAGCAGTATTATTTATTATATGCATATTTATATTTGTTTTAATTAAAACAAGTTTAGATTTGTCCACCAGTTGGGTTATGGAGGCGTATGCATCACCATATAGGGCATAAGACCCAGCGGAGACCATGTGAGTATATATAAACAATAAAATCAAAAGTACATATATATGGTGGCTGAGAGAGCTCAAATGTGCTGCAAGTTAAGAAAACAGGTGCGAATAGAAAAACACTAATAAATTGAGAAAACATATTCATCGGTTTGTCAACACAAGCAATAAATGCAAATACAGAAATGATCTGCAAACAGTGCAGCACACCATAATTCTGACCAGACCAGTGTGTCTGGGGACTCCAAAAAGTGACAAAGTCAGTGATGTTGTCTGGGATCTGAGGCCCCGTTTACACTGTCAGGTCTTGATGCCCTATTCCAATTTGTTGCCTATATCTGATTTTTTTGCCTGTCCGTTTACACATCCTTTTAATTCTGACTCATATCCGATTCATGTGTTTACACTTGCCAATTTACGTCATCCCACATGCGTGAAGGCGGGTTCTAGCATCTGCGTCACATTAGCCAGGATGGAAAAATGGTCTTGCTTTTAGCTCTGCGAAATATGCGAAGTTGCCCAACTTTAAAATGACTATGAGGCTGAGGAGGAGGGAAAGGGCCATCATCCCAGCTTGTGCCTATGGTTTATATATGGTGTCCACCATTCAGAGGAATTTGTGGGTACAAGAGAGATCTCGGGTCTGGTGGGAGCAAATTGTGACGACTGACCACTTTCCTCCTCCATGCTTCCTCTGTTGTTGTTGTTGTTTACCGTGTCGACATCTCCACACACGCTCTTCCTTCTACGTCATTAAACCACAGAGAAGTACCACATTGTCGCAAGTTTAATGACGTACAAAACGGAAAGCCTCAATAAATTGGATCTGCCTGTTTACATGATGGTCGCATTGTCACATATCCGATTTATGTCTGATTTATTTCCACATATGAAGGCCTGAAACCGACCTCTGAATATCCGAATGCATGCGTCTTTTTCGTGTTTACACGGTCATAAAACAGATCCGATCTGTGTCACATATGAGCAAAAAAAATCGGAATTGGGTCACATTTAACTGGCAGTGTAAACAGGGCCATGAGGCCGAGGCGTGAGTTTGTTTATTTTAACATGCTGATCGCACAGTTCCTTGTTGATTGACAATTTGTAGCCCTGATAATCTTACAAATTGCACAATTAACATGAATTGAACCGCTGACTCAAAACAGGAATCTCTTTTGCTGCAAAAGTTCTATATACCAAATATTAAAGTTAAAAGTCGATATAAACAGTATGACTTATCTGATGTTTGTTGTGCTCAGAGCGACCAATTGCATGTTTCATGACTATTATGTAATTAAATCATGTTTTAAAGGTCCATATTTTCAGATCTGTCAGGTGTTGTAATCATTGTGGCCACCACTGTGCATACATACTGTATATGTTGTGAGATTTGTGACCTTACCTGGAAGTCAAATCAAACTGGAAAGGGAAGATGATGTCGGGGGCATTGCAGATCTGACATATAAAACCTCTCTGAGTGCAAAGGTCACAGTTGTGCACATGCTTGGAGCCAAACTGAATCAGAGACTGCAGGTAAGACTCGTAGTGCCCATCTGCTATCTGTGATCAAAAAATAATATGGATCATCATTGACGAAAAAAAATTTAATATCTCAAAATATTTTCTAGTATGTTGTTGATCATGATACTGATAATTATTTAACAATTTATAAACTTTACAGGCCGAAAACTTTAATTTAAAGTAAAGACATAAAGGTATAAGTGTGTACTTAACAAAACTACAGTCCCTTGAAGACTTATGTCTGTGAAATAATGTTGAAAACTATAATCTGGTATATAACAGCTATAACTGCTCTCTCTCTTTTCCCTAAATTTGCATGCCTGTAACTAGAGAAGTATTAAAAGATGTTGTCATGACTCTAATATCAATTTGCTGGTTGCAAATTCATGAAAAATTCTTTGTAAATATTTGTTAATAACTTTGTAAAATACACATCTATAATAGGGTTGGGCGATGTCGACCAATTTGGCATCGTACGATGTCTAATGTAAAGCATCGCGATGGAATCGTTGTTGTAGATGGCGCCGCTGTGAATTAATTATTTATGAATAATTAATTCATAAATTAATTATTTGTAGCCTACCGTTTTGACTACCTGACCCACATGGTCTTTGTTTTACCCATAACCAAATCATAAATAAATAAAGATGAGTTACACACAAATTACCACCTGTCAATCATATATTCAGCGGGACTCTGGCATGAATAGGCAGAGTGATGTGTCGTTATAATGGCATCGACAAACTTGGTTGGTAAAAAAGGTGCACAGACAACAGCAACCAACCAACAGTATCTGAGGTTTTCGCTAAAATTACTAAGTACAAGTGTGAAAGCGAAAGATTGAAGCAGTGTACTGACGCGGTGACACGTTACCTGATATATTCAAAAGACTGAAGAGTCATTAGATAGAGACAAGATTAATTAAATATCACGTTTAACAGCTATAGTGAGACGCGATCCAGCGGTACATCCTTGATAAACTGTCCGACGTGCACTGCTCTCTGGGGTTTTGTGGTTAAAGCACCCGCTGACTGCCTGGAGCTCAGACGTGCGCATATGCTGCAGCGCATGCCAGAGTGTGTGTGTGTGTGTGTGGTCACGTGATGTGCGTTTTCAGCGGTATAGGGTGGATGGAGATATTTTCAGAAATGCTAGGTGAAACGCCAGTGTGGACGTGGATCGTTTTCGTTCTAAAATGCCATTTTAAAATTAAGACATATTAGTGTAAATGGGGCCTAAGTGTGTATTTTTCCAAGTAGTACTCACTGCAGAGCCACTTGGGCAGAGCTGAGCTTCAGCAAGGGGGAGCTTGAGCTCCAGCTCCTCCTTGCTTGCACTTCTTCTACAAGTGATGTCACTGGGGGTTGGGGTTAGGGGTGGGGTGGGTGTACGCATTAAAACAGCTTATAGGAGGAGCTGGAGCTCAAGCTCCCCTCACGAGCGGATTGCTGCTGCGACAGGGGCGGGGCGGAGGATTGCGATGCCGGCTCAGCTTCGTGATGGCATCGTCTATCTACCCAACCCTAATCTATAATATTTTGGCTTTCATCTCTATTTATAGAAAAAATCTAAAACGAGCAGGAGAAATGTGTGAAATGGATTGTATTTGAGACAAAATGATGGAAAAGCTCTTATACACGATACACATCACAGACCCTTGTTTCCACTATAAACAACAAGAAAGAGCAAAAGATACCTGCTGCAAGTCTAAGACACTGTAGACATCACAGTTATCCAGTAAGTATGTCCTCTGCTGAAGCCTGGAAACAAAAAAGGGCATTTCATTAACAAATATCTGCTACAATCAAATATTAAAAATCACCCTTTAAAACAGACATGCAGACGCGTGCACACAGACACACACACACACATAGAGACAGACACAAAGACACACAGAGAGACGGAAAGACAGACATACACACATACAGACAGACAAAACAAACAAACAAACAAACAAACAAACAAACAAACAGAGACAAACAACCACAGACAGACAGACATGCACACATGCAAAGACATGCATATACACACACACACACACACACACAATCCGAGACACCCAGACAAACAGATACAAACACACACACACACGCACGCACGCACGCACGCACGCACGCACGCACGCACAGACACATGCATGCAAGCACAGACACACGCACAGATGCACATATGCACAGACAAATGCAAGCACAGACACAGACGCACACGCACACGCACACGCACACACACACACACACACACACACACACACACACACAAGCACAGACACAAGCACAGACACAAGCACCTGGGTTGAATCTGTTTGCTGAAGCCACTGCGGCAGAGGAGTACGTAATCTCCAAGAAAGCGAAGTCTCTGTCGGAGGTTCTGCACTTTAGCCATGATGTCAGCATGTTCAAACAGCTCAGGATTCAAAACAGCAAGATTCAGGAGCGGCTCGTGCTCGATTTGAGTCAGCAACTTAAAGGCTTGCCTTGAGACCTGAACAGACAAACAGAAAGATAAAAAAAAGGCTAAACCTAGTCTCATCTAATCGAAAATGTTTGTATTTTAAAATCACAAAGAATCACATCTACTTTCAATGCAAAATTTTCAGCATAATTCTGATATGATTATTTGTTGCTCAAGATCATTTCTTATTATCATCAAAATTGAAATAAATGTGTGGTGCTTCATATTTTGGTGGAACCTTTATTTTGTTTCAGGGTTCTTATAGCATTTGATTTGAAACTGAAGTATTTTGTTATATTATGAATGTATGTGCGATCATTTTTGACCAATTTAATGCACTGTGCATTATTTCAATATTCAATATTTTCAGAGCAGAGTATACAAATGAATAATAATAATAATAATAATAATAATAATTCAGCATATTATGTAATGAACTTTAACAAATGCCTTGCTCTTCAGAAAAGAACATTTAAAAAAATTATTATAAATAAAAGCATATTTAATATCTACTACACAATAGATGGTACTGAACACAAAAAGGGCAATACATATTGAAAGAGAAATTTAAAAAGCAACAAAATACATCAAATAGATGAAGTAAAATAATACAGAAGAGGTCAGACGTGCTCACCTCGCGTGTTTTCAGGTCCCAGTTGTGCAGCATGCGGGACGGGATGATGCTCATGTCTCCTTGATGGCAGGACTCACAGAACTGCTGACCGGAGAACTCACACAGTCTGCCTCTGCCCAGAGACACACCGATCTGACGAGAGCAACCTGCATACATTTACAACACACGTTACTTACAGCTACACTGAAAAGCACTTACATGTTAGCATAGGAGCCCAACACAAACTCTGTTCCTCAAATATGCAGGTAATGGCTCAATTCTGGGCTAAAGAGAAAAAGAAATCCAGCTTAAAACCCATATGTACGATAACACCATAATATTTGAATTCATTTTGCTTTCAGTTGTAGTCAATACTATTAGCCCCCTCGAGAATGATTATTTTTTTTGATTGGCTGCAGATTAAACCACTGCTGCCCAATGACTTGCCTAATTAACCTAATGTGCCTAGTTAGCCTAATTAGCCTAAGCCTTAAAATTTTACTTTATGCTCAAGACTAGTATCTCGCAGAATAACTAGTAAAATATTATCTACTGTCATCACAGCAAAGACAAAAAGAATTAGTTGTTAGAAATTAGTTAAAATATCACAGTCGGGCTAATAATTTAGTTGTCAACTGTCTGTATATAATCTGCTGAAAGTAATTAGCTAATAATAATAATAATAATAATAATAATAATACAGTCAATTGTACTTGTTTTTAAAAACAATGTTGCTTACGTAATTCAGAAGTAGCTGAGACTTTTATTTTAGTATGTTGACGTACATCCAACTGAATCTGAATATTGAGTAGGAGGCGGGGATTTCTTTTGCGCATCACTCCATCATAGCAATTTAACAGTAAGAGGGGCGTGGTTAATAATATTGATGCACAGTTGCTATGGAAGCCCTCAGGTTGACGTCAACAGAAGGACCGCCACTCCAAACACGAATGATCAGATTTGGTTAAAGATTACCAAAACATTTTTAAATAGTAGATTAACTTCCACAGATTAATCATTCACTTTACGAATAACAAAGTGAGCTAGGAAAATAAACACATTTGAGTTTACGTGGACTTTAAATGTAAGCTACTCCAATAATTCATGCAAAGCATTAAACACTGGAAAAAAGGTGGATAAAACAACATGCCCAACCTGTCATACCTGCGCATTTGTAATTCTGTGCGTCCAGTCCTCTCTCGTTAGGCACAACAGACAAGTGTGACAGCAGCTCTCCGTCTCCCTTCAGTCTGTGCTGGACAAGCTTGTGGACGACTCCTCCGTGTGCACCTTCAGGAGCCGAAGTGCCCGCTCCATCATCCTCCGTCTCCAGATAGGAGTCCAGAGCTCCTCTGATCAGACTCCTCCACCCTCGAGCCTCCTCACCGCTCTCCGCCCTCAGCGTCAGCGTGTCCCGTACTGTCAAAACCTTAAAAAACGCAGGACTGCCAAGAGAAACATCAGGAACCACATCCCGGATGCTTCCAATGGGCAGGGAGAAAAGTGGCGTCTTTGAGTCCCCTTGGACCCGGAAACCTCTGAGGATCTCCAGGGAGAGCGAGAGCACCAGACACCGCCAGCCCTTCTCCTCCAAACTCTGATAGACCACCGCCTCCTTTATGGCATCTGGTTCTGGGTCTTTATGTCGGGTCCAGTCTAACTGTGGAGGATCTGGAAGCTCAGAGATGGTGTGCTCAGGTGTGGATGGAGCTGGAGATGTGACTTCTTGATCGCTGGACGTATGCAGCACCTCCCACTGTTCATCTCTCATAATGGGCCGTAGTTTGCTGACGGCCTCAGTGATTCGGTCCACCCAGTCCTCCGCTTCTCCTTTAGACGGCGCCCGCAGGTAGATTCTTTTGCTGGGGAAGGAGAGCCGGAATCGGCCCTCGGTGCTGGAGTACAGGTGGATATCCTCGCAGCGCAGCAGGGACAGGTTTTCAGAGCAGATGCGCTCCTCTGCATTGACGTAAAGGCGCAGCTCAAACGGCGAGAGCTCGCAGTAATAATCCCACCACATGCCCACCGCGCTGCGCCGCTCCAGCTGACCCAGCTTCAGCAGACCTCTGAACGGGTTAGGAAGACCTGACGAACACAGAGACACACATCAACATTTTTCCAATCAGACTGCTTACATTTATGCATTTAACTTTAATAGCTTTGCCAGGTTCGTATCATGCTTTTTCACCTTTTGAACGTGCTGGTCAGTGTGTATGTTTGGCCATAAAATAAAGATCTAAAAAGTTCTCAAATCTCAAAATATGCTCCAAAGGGAGATATTTAGAAATCTTTTTTTCCCCAAGAACTACAACGAATGGCTCAATTGACTACAAGCATTTTTTTTTTACTGATGGCTTTACTGATGTCATTAAATCTGTCCAAATCCCACCTATAGAAATTCAAATAGTCAAATAGGGGCGTAGAGGGGAAATCGACAGTAACATTATGTTAAAAATATCTTGCAATGTCCGTGTGTAAAGGTGAGAATACTCTTGAGCAATATTCATTATTCTCAGCTCAAATTGTTAATATTGTGAAATATTTGACATTCCGATTCTTAAATACGTGTAAGAAAACATTGTATTGTTTAAACATCTTAATAATGATTATATTAGTTGCTCTATGACGCCAGCAGAGGCTGTTGATACACCACCCTGAAGACAAGAGAAAAATGCGCTCGTCATTCTCTGGCTCATGCTCTCTGCGGCTGCTTGAGCGTGGCAGAACTGAAATACTGTCTAAGCTCTTCACCAATCACAAACGCAATAGGACAGCTAACCAATCACAACACATTTCGGAAGGTTGAACATATTCAACCCTTTAAGACCCTTCAACCCTTTAAAAATGGGTAAAATAGAACCCCTTTAAGTGATCTGCATTTATCAGTTCTTGTTTTCCATGGGAACTGAATCCACAACCTTGCATGCTCTATTACTTGTAAGCTCTATTAACCTTGCGTACTATTTGATCTACAGGGATGCAACTGCTGTTTTTATAAACTTGGGGCTTGAAGTTATCAGTGACATAAAGGAATAGTTCATTTGAAATTTTACAAAAATATTCATGATAATATAATCATTTGTTTTGTGGCTGGGGCTGTGTGATATACATCTAGATTCATATTGTAATTGTTGTTTTTAATGAACTACTTTCTTTGAGATATAACAGACTTCCATAGTAGGAACAAAACATACTAAGGAAGTCAATGGCTATTTCCAGCATATGTCAGTAAACCTTTTGTTGTGTTGCACAGAAGAATGAAACTCAAACAGGTTTGGAACAAGTGCGCAAATGATGACAGAATATTCATTTTTGGGTAAACTATCCCTTTAAAACGGTCGGCTTAAACCCCATCAGCAATTTTTCCTTCATAAAATTTGAAATTATTAATTACATAAAAAAAAAGAAGTATGGAGACATTTAAGATCCTATCTTAACTCCCACTGCTATCCCGTTTGGGAACAGATGAGACTTGGACAACAACTTGAGAATTATCAGTACTTTTCTCATCAGGAACATTACATTTAAACATTATTGCTTTGAATAATTCATAATTCTGTCTAATATTATCATTATTATTAGTTCACAGTTGATTGACTGATTTGACCCAGATATGAAAAACACAACCGTCATATATGGGTTATTTGGCCATGACAGCAATGACTGCATATCTTGCACAGAAATCTTGTGGCTTTCAAAGCAAGCAGTACACATTTTAACCATTGGCAGCTTCTTTATACGTTCTCACAGCACTTAATAACTACGTGAAACCAAATAAAGGGAAGTGCAGAAATGTCTGATAGTTTTTTTAAGGTCGTTATTCTTAAAGAAGGAAGTTGATATAAATACAGGACAAAAAATGTAAGCAAATTAGAGGCAACAGAATTAGGCAGACAAAATAACGCTTAACATCTTTTCTCCATCTTACCGTTGTGTCTCCGGTGCACAACACTGGGTGGAGGCTGAAGCTCGTCTGCTTCACACACAGGCGTCACCTGCCCGTTCAGCGGAGTGACGTCAATGATGGCATAAGCTTCAGAAATACTCGAGTCTTCCGGTTTGTGGAAATCCTCCTCTGAGATCCAAGACGTAGATTTCTGAGAGACACCAATAAACTATTAGGCTCCTTTCTACATCTGTTAGCATCAATACTCTGTGCTAATTAAATAGCTAGGTGTTGACACAGATTTGGTGAGAGTTTGAATAAATATCAGGTACAGTATTTGTCAGTATCTTAAGGAAAAAAAATCCTTCAATAAACTCTGGAAACTATATGCAATCTTATCGGTTCAATTCAATTGCTTGACCACTTATTTATTTATATATTTAAATAGATGATAAAGTTTGTTCAACAGTTTGGCTTGGGCCTAAGCCTAGCCTAGTTTAAAAGATAAAAAACAGAGAGACAGACAGACAGATAGATAGATAGATAGATAAACACACTGGAAGCATGATTTATGCCCTTGTTAGCATGTTTTTACACACTGTTAACATGTTTTAACATTGCTTACATGCTTCTAACATGATTTATACCACTGCCACGTGCTAACATGTTTTTAGCATGTTGTTAGCCTGTTTCTAGGAACATGCTTCCTACATTATTTCACTAACACTGTCCAAAGTTAGTTAGAACAGACGTGCTAAAGCAATATCAAATATATGGCAGCTAAACAACATTTATTGGCTGGATTTTTAAATAAAATTGGCAAGACATTAAAATATATTGTGAACTGAGAGCTTACTGTAATTATTTGACAGATGCCGATCTACATTTATTTCTGTTACGTTTTTACACACATCTTCAGAAAACAGGGTCACACTTTATTTTAATGTACAATTCACGCTATTAACACATCATTAACTAAGACTCTGTGCTCAATAGTCTACTAATTAGCTGCTTATAAATAATTAGTAAGGTAGTGGTTGTGTTTAGATATTGGCTAGGATTAGGGATGTAAATAAGATCATACCTTATAAGTGCTAATAAACTGTTAATATCGTAATAATAGGCAGGTAATAAATGGTGCAAATTGTTACTTATAATAAAGGGTTACCAAAAACAAACTAAAGAATGGTTTTGTTATTATTTTTAAACACGGATTCATTATCAAAGATGATTCTGCTCATCTGTAATGCAATTAAAGACTGATAATAGTAATAATCCATGAAAACACTCACACAGGAGGAATAGAGTGAGTCTGTGGATATTTTCCTGTTGTCTCTCATTGTGTTGCGTCTGCATGCAGCATGTTGAGGTGTCTCCACTAGACTAGGAGCAGCAGAAATTTCTGGAAGAACAGTGTCTTTAGGATCAGGGTCTTTAGGGTCAGGCATCTCCTCAGTCTCTGTTAAAGCAGAAACCGAAGGAGGACCAACAGATGAGTCTCTGCTCGCTCTCTTTTTCTCCTTCTCCTCTGCAGCCTCAGTCCCAGTATTTCTCGCTTTAAGTCTTGTGCTTTTAACTATAATCTCAGATTCTTTTATTGTTTCTTCTTCCGTCTCCAGGTCCGCTGATGAGTTTTCTTTAGATTTCTCTGTGATGTGTGAGTGATGCGTGTCTTGTGCTGACGTTGGTGATGCATCAGGTATGCGTGTGTGCTCGTCGACAGAATGTGTGTCAGTCAGATTGTCTGGAGCTGGTATGAACACATCAATGTCCTCCTTCATCGGGCTATCTCTGAAAACAAACAGGAGTTCAGATTACTAAGTTCGAATTAATTCATCATTATATAAACCATTTTTAAGCATGGACATCCTTTTTATGACCTCAGTGACAATTAAATGCTATTAAAAACTTATTTTATAATATACAGGTTTTGTATGGTAAAGAAAACAACAATTAAAAAACTGACAAAATGTGTTATTAATATTTATTACACTGATTCTGATTGGTCAGTCGCAACATTCCAAGGTATGTTATTTCGAGATGACAACCGCTAAATAACACAGGCTCATCCGGGAACTGAGAATCACCTTGACCATCAGTGAATATGTTCAAATCTATATACTTACATCCACATGTATCTACTTCATATCACGCTGACAGGTTTGTTCCTGTCAGCTTTCCGACTGTTTTGTGCCATCTTGTAACTGAATATTGCACAAGTTAGTGTATACTCCATCAGCTGTTTTCGTTTCTGTCAGTTTTGCGTTTAATTAAATAATGAATAAACTATTACAGCTTGGAACAATGTTTTGTATCTAATTTTTAATGTTTTGTGGCAAGTAGCCCTGTAATAAGTGGGATAAAGTACATCCAGGATGGTTGTTTTCGCAGATTAAAGCTCTTCAGTCTTATACAACAGTGTTCTGCTTCTCGTCCAGCTGCCGATAAGCCTGTCATGCTTTATTCTCCTGGATGTACTTTATCCCAAACATGTTTTTTGTTCTGCTAACTGACCATGTGACCTGGTTTTGGCTGGCTCAAAAACTGGGTCAAAAGGTCAACTGAAACATTACATTTAATAAATCTTTGAGCAAGTATTGAAAGTGTGTGGGATTCTTTGTTTAACTCTAAAAGAAGGTAAATCCGTGCCGTTATCTTCTACTCACTCTGTAGCAGTGATCTTCTGCTGTTCGTTGTGGTTGATCTCGGAGTCGCAGCTCCAGCGCTCCTTCTCTGGGCTCCTGAGCTCCTGGCCCTGTAGCAGACTGTCAGAGCTCAGGCTGGAGGACAGATGTGAAGACCCCGACGCTGTGTCCAGACTCAGGTTTGAGGAGGTCAGCGGAGTGGTGGGATCGCAGTCAATCTCATCTCTCCTTGTCTCCCTCTGAAGCGCTTCATGAGCCCAATCCGAGCCTCCAGAGCCACCGGACGACTGGGACACTGTATCCCAGGACTCCTTGCGTTTGGGGCCCAGATGCTGCTCGTCGGCAGGCGTTGGAGGGCAAAGACCCGCGAGGACTAGCGGCGTGTTGGTCCATTCGTTGAGCACAGCAGATTTATAGGAGAGCTGGAAGGTCAGCGAGGCCAAGCCCTGCAGGAGGGTGAGCAGAACCTCTCGGTCCTCCGGGTCCAGCAGAAGAGCCCCAGGCTGGTAGTAGGAGCTCATTTTGGAGTTTTCACGAAGCAGCGAGATTAGGTAACACTCCAGAAGCCCGTCGTTCAGAGCCAGCCGGACCCATGCTCTGCAGCGGCCAACATCTGAGTTGATGAAGCTTAGACGTTCCAGTTCTTGAACCACATCCCTAAAACAGCAAAAGAGTTGATTGTAGGCTTATGACAGTATCAATTTTGATTGTTGCATTTAATTGCTGAAGCTTTTATAATGGTATATGGTAGGAATGGGCTATTTAATCGACGTGAGTTTCATGAGCATTTTATCAGTGCTATGAACCCCAGTTTATAATGCTTGTCTACGGAAGGGTCAGTAACATAAAAGGACATACAAGTCAGAAATAACACAGTAATTTAGACACGCATAACAATCAGTAGTAAATTTAATCTAGTAAACCTCCAGCATGTGCGTTTAGATGCATCAGCGTTTTCTACACAGAGCCGCAGATCACTGATAAGCTATGCAAAACAATCGGTTTAAATTCTAATTCGGTTTAATCTGTCGATATGACGTTGAGATGATCGTTCTGCGTTAATAAGAGCCATTTACGTCACTTCTCAACAAACTACAGCTGTAGTAAATGCTGCACGTGAAATTACAACATATAATAACAACAACATGTTTTTACTCCAAACTCACCATATATCTACAGTCAAGTGTTTGAAATAAATCTTCCTCTCAGATGATTCTATAGTTCTTTATTAGTCTAAATCAGTGAAAGCAGTTAAATTTTCTGTTTATTCAGCAACCGCCATCTTCCCTAGGGGATTTCCTGGGTTTCTTTGTGTGTATTTGGACAGGTTCGTGGGTTTCTGAGAGAGCGCTCTCTGGCCTTTAGAGATTTACTACAAGATGTGTACGACAATCACAGCTTAGCTCAATTGTGTTTGTGATTTCAATTAGATTAATCGCCCAGGCCTAGTATAGACCTACAGTATTATCACAATATTGACCATTGCAGCAAAAAAGGTTCCTTTAACAGGTATAATAACAAAACATACTTAGTGTATTTATTGTATACACATGTTCAGAGTAAACTAAAGTAAATTGCAAAAGAATTACAAGGTTCAATAGGAAACACTGTACAATAAAGTCTCATTAGTAAATGTTAGTTAATAGATTAAAATCAACAGTGAGAAAATCCAGATTTTTTTCCACACGCGACATGACAAGATTCCAGTGACGAGCAATTTGGCTGTCTGCACCAAACATGTCATGAGACTACAGAAACATTTAACTATAGCCCTTCAGAAGCACAGAACAGTGCACTCCCAATGTAATGGTAAGGCTTATAATCAATACAAAAATTAAACCTCTTTAACTTTAGAAAAAGTACATAGGCAACTGAGTGACTGATGTTGTTGGTTTACACTGAGTCACAGTTCGGACTTTCACTTTCAAACCTTTTGCTAGTTATTTTATTTCAAATCTGAGGTAAACTATCTGCTTCTGCTTTCAGTATGCCAATGAATGTCATGTATGTGGTGTTCACACTCACATTGGTAGCATTTAACACTGAATAAAGCACATAATCAACAGCTGAGCAAAAATTGTTTCTAAAATGGAAATTTTGATAAAATATTTTGTATAATTTAGTGAAACAGAAGTCCATCTAAAGGTAAAACTGGTCTCGCTCTTGTAGCTGCTTTTATGAGTTCAAATGAACTGCACTTAAATTGATATTTATATATTTATACTATACCAAAGTATAAATATGAATCTGTGTCATTATCAACTGACTTCCTCTTTGACTCAATGCTCAATAAGAATCATAAAAACTTCCCTATTAATCTGAACTACACATTAAAGCTTCAAACGTGAGTCAAGGGCCTTAGAGAACCGAGTGAATGAGTGTCACTTGACTGTTGCCCATAGGCTTTGGAGCAAAGTACTAAAGCACATGATTAAACTAATCCTACAGGCTTGTCAAAACCCTCACAGAGTCTCCAGGGCATGCCTCTTTGTTTCCAAAATGGTGACAGGCTGATCATCTGGAAAGACTTTTGAGGTTAAAATGATCCTGAAGCATGAAAAAAAAAAAGTTTAGGAAGGATTTCAGAAAGAGCGGCAGTATATTATAATCTATTAGGCTCATGAATGACTCTGTTCAATCTATACTAAATTATACTAAGCCAACGAGACTCTCTGTTAGTCCATTTTGTTCTGAGTTTTTGTAATTATTATTATTTTTTATCTGTTGTGATTTGCACTGGTTTGCATTGTACGCTCCTGCATTTGACTACAAACATGGCCGAACACAACTCGCCGTGACGTAGATTCCCATTGTCTATAGGTGGTTTGTCAAGCCCACTCTCCTGTGTGAAGTCGGGCTGCAAGATATTTTGTCTTCCTGTGAGATACATATATATATATATATAGAGAGCGATATGAATACAATTTAACCAGATGGCTTAAATAGCTCTATTTGGGGGGGGGGAATTAAATCATTAATTTAGATTGATGGAGGTGATTTTGTAGGGTGTGAATTATCTATAAAATAATAAACAAATTGCAAGCAAGAATAATTAAAATTAGAATAATAAAAGCAAAATAAAGTGAAATAAACAGTGCTTTATGGTTTTCCAGGGAGTCAAACAGTATTCAGGTACAGAAATTGAATAATGAAATGTAAACTGTATAGTCTTCATTGTATTATTAGTTCAGTAAAATTATACTTCATTAAAGTTACAAATGTTGTACGTTATTGAGCGTGAATGCTTTACACTCTATTGAAAATGCATATGATAACGTGCATATGATAACAAATGATAACGTTTCACTCTCTTATGGTTATACTTTGCAATGACTCCACAAATCTCATGTACTCTCAATTGTAGGTCAACTATAATCCCAACTCAACACTGCGCATCATGCAATGTGACTATTGCGGGCACGGACATTGCGATATCGATGCTGACACGATATATTGTGCAGCCCTAGTGTAAAGCACACTCAGAATTGCACAATATTTACCAGAAACAGTGTAAATATTCATGCACATTATTGAAAGTGATTTATTTGATATAGTCTCCTCCCTGTCCCACCTGTGAGTGACGGTCTTTAACAGAGTCCAGAAGACCGGCTGAGGAAGCGCTCCTCGAGATCCTCCTTTGCGCACTTGACCTCCATCAGATCGGATGAACTTGCTCTTGATCCCATGGATGAAAACGGCCTCCAGAGCACAGCACAGCAGGTTTGCTTCCAGATCCTCACTGGTGACCGCCGTGTCTGTGGTGATGTAGCGCTTCTGCAGGGCTTTTAATGTGTGTGCGATCTTGCCCTTGATCCACTGCAGGGAATAGATAGAGATAGAAATAGAGAGAGAGTTTTGAATTCATTGCCATATCAGCTTCTCTTAATATTTCATTGCAAAACCAGATCAAATTTACAACATTTTATAATTATCACTAATCTATAATAATAAAAGAATTATAGCAATCAACGTTAATAAATAATACATAAGATTAAAAAAAAAGGTTTTGAAGGATTCCCATTTAAAAATATTTCCATTAAAGTCTCTCCAGATGAAAATCATTCTCTGATAACATTAAAATAGGGCACTCCAAAGCTATATGTTTGGAGGAAACAAAGAGGCTAATGCTGCTTGATTTAATATTCTGTGTATATTAGAGATTATAGGATTGATGAGGTAAAGGTGACACTTTTCTTTCTCAAACTAGATGTCAAGAAAAAGACCATTATAAACATACTGTATGCACAAAAATGCCACTTTAAACTTGACAAGAGACTGTGCGCGGCTGTAAGTCAACTCCAATAACCATATTATGATTTAAAGTCAATTATTAAGTTAAATATGAGCCATAATCATCAATAAATGCACTAAAATTTAATTTGGCGTACGTTTACTTTTAGGAAGGTTTCTATGCAAAGTTTTATAAATAAGACCCCTGATAGCATCATTTGTAATATACAGATAAGAATTTCTCCCAATAATGGGTATTGGTTTTATGACAATAATGATAAAACTCACTTAACTGCTCTGTGCAGTGAATAAATGTCCCACAGCAGCATGTATGCGATACAGTTGTGTGTGTGTATAGGAGCTTCTTTACAAAGAGATCCACTGACATCAGTCTAAATTCACTTCAAGTCAAGTCAAGTCGAGCTTTACTGTCATTCCGCTACATGTGTGGACATACAGAGGAACGAAATGTCGTGTCTCGCAGGACAACGGTGCTACATGGATTAATCATAAGTACAAACACAACACTGGACATTAAGAGCTATTATAAAAAAAACCTATGCATACCTAACATATATTATTAAAATAGAATAAAATACTTAAACTGTACACATAAGACAGGCTGTACAAGTACTTTTACATGAGACTGAACAATGTTGTGCAGGATATTGTGCAAAAAAAGGTATTTAAGGTCTAATATTCTGCAAGAGGTATTTAAGGTTGAAGCAAGCAGTGCAACGTGATTGTGGTACATTTATAGTAAGCATTGAGTCCTTGTAAGGTGGAGTTTAGATAAAGTGTCAGGTGCATGAGAGAGAAGAGTGTTTCTACAGGTGGTTTGTCAAGCCCACTCACCTGAATGAAGCACAATTTGAAATGCACAGTGTTTCCAAGAGACATCAACATCAGTCAAGATTTTGAAATAACTTCTTTTTGGGAGCAGACATGGTTTCATATCAGAGAATGAGGACGAAATCATCTACACAGTGATAATGGCTAGCTCAATCAGCATTGCATTATACACAGATTGTTCATGTAAAACACCCAAAATGTCTTAATGAACACAAATAAATCACATATTGGTACAACTTTTCATTTACTGGCTTCATGTTTGACCAGTTTCTATCTTCTTTTTCCTCAGCTACAGGGAAATCTGAAATCTTTACTTCTGTAATGTAGATGTGGAGGTTTTGCACAGGTGCGCCCTCTAGTGTCCAGTATGAATGAAACCGATATTACAAACACTATTTTAGGGGGGTTAAAAAAACAAAACAAACAAAAATAAAAACAATAATACTTTTTCACTAAATAACTTTATACTAATGTCATGAAATTAATGTAAACACAGCTGAAACACACTTGTAACCCCCCTCTCTTAACATTATTAAGAATTCAAATGGTATTTAATCAGACACAAGCAGAGTACAGCTTTTTGTAAAGCATACAGTGCATTCTACCAGAACATATTGTGCTGTATTATTAGGTCCACATGCTAGGAATAGTCAAAAGTTATTGATTCAATGATACAGCAAGCGGACACCATATTGACCAAGTCAAAATCAATAAACATGCACTACTTGCTTTTTTTAACCTTAAATACCTCTTTTGTACAATATCTTGCACAATACTGTACTGCATTACGTAAAGTATTTGTATAGTCTTTCTTAGATTACACGTATAGTTAACTATTTATAGTATATGTATAGTTGGATTACAGAATGTCAGCTACGTATAATTGAAAATTGGTCTTACATCCAGTGTTGGTCATAACAATGTTAACATTTCATTCCACTTTATGTCCACACATGTAGCGGGATGACAATAAAAGACAACTTGACTATAGTTCATAGGACTGTAAATTAAAATTGACTACATGATTGGTGTAAGATCAGGTCTCTGGAATGATCATGACATAAAGGCCAGCGGACTGAATCTACAAAAATACAACAAAACCAACTTGACAGAAGCTGGGAAGTAAGCATTGTGCCGTCTCTTGAGGATCTGAAACAAGAGTGCAAAACGGGCATGTTTTGAGCTCTGCCATGTGAATGTGAGCAATACCTACAGACAGACTGTCACCTGATGTCAGCTGACTGACTAGTGCATATGAGCCAAAGCGCTGGAAATTCAGCATGGCAACAAGTCAAATGACATGTAAACCCCAGCAGTCATGAAGAAATGAGCCCAAGACGACTACAAACCAAACCACTGAGTGTGTGTTTAAGGGTTGGTCATGATAAGCACATAATCTATGACGAATGAGGAAATTCTGACCCCGATTAGATCTAGTTGTGTGTGTATAAG
>CAIGQW010012936.1:2102686-2115233 GCA_903798125.1 Danio choprae | reverse complement strand
ATACAATAGGTATATACTTCACATTCATGCATACAATAGGTATATACTTCACACTGATTCTTAAGCATGTGCAATCTTTTAACCTTTGTTAATTATTAAAAATGCAATCATTCAGCAAAATATATTTGCATAACAAGAAACAATTGCTCTGCTTCTCTGACTAAATATACAACACGTACAATATTTAATACAAGTAACTAATACAAGTAATTACTTTAAAATGAAATGTAATCCTTTACTTTTTCAGCGAATAAGTAATTTAATAAGTAACTAGTTACTTTTTACCTAATCACACCCAACACTGCGCACGAGCCCTGCTGAATGAACAAACATTACATCACGATGAACCAATACAAAAAAGGATGTGATGCCAACTATTTTTTGTTTACAAATAGGTTTGATTACACATGATGGAAGTCCAGCCAGAGGAGTGTTGCAATCGTCCAGCTTAGACATGAGAAGGGTCTGGAAAAGAGGTTGCGCAGTTTGTTCCTCCCTGATCTTTCTAATGTCCGCTCAGTCTTTTAAATGCAGTCCTTAAATATCAGCTGGTCATTAAAGATTAGGGCTGGGCGATATAGCAAAAATGCAATCTCGATAATTATTTTCCATATTGAACGATAACGATATACATTTCGAATGCTTCCAGATTTAAAAGAGTACCCCAACGATGACTGAAGCCACAAAAATTTGAGGGTCCATTAAATGGCATAACATATTTTCAGCCGATACATTTTCGGCGGACGAAACATCTGGTACACCTCTAATATCAACACACTTTTAGATTCCCATAGTTGCAATTTTCTGCCGTGCGATTGGCTCTAAGATCAATATAGAGTAAGAAACTCCAGAGCTTATCATTGTTATTGACTAATTTTATCGCGATTCGATATAATATAATTCATCAGCCCAGCCCTATTAAAGCTCGCCCACAGACAATGAATGGAAGTATTTTGTGTGCTTTCTCATAATATGTGCCATAATGGCCACAATTTCAGGCAGTAGATATTAGAGAGTGGTCTTTTCCAGCTGTTTGAATGCATTTTACTATGAGCATTTACACTATAAATGCAATACAACCAAATGTGTTTGGCTATTCTTGACCTGGTCAAATGTGAAAGAAAAAAAACATTTACTTGTATTTACATATTCATTATTCAGTTTTGTCTGACATCTGAATAGTAAATAGAGGCTTCGGTTACTCTTTTACTTTGTAAATGAGAAACACTTTATAATAAAGTCTTATTAAACAAATAAAGATTAACTAAAGGGTAAAAATAAAAATGCTGTCATTGTTTGCTCACACTCATGTGTTCCCAGACCAACAAGAGTACACTTCATATCTGACCCAGTGTTGGGTTATTATGACAACACATCCTTTTATATCCTTTCAGAAAACAACTGAAGATGTTTCTAATATCCAAGAGAATTTTGTACCTCGTTTCACTCAAAACTCAGATACATCAATACGTTACGTCTTCTGAAGAGACACGATATGCTGAAGAGATTTAATGTAGCCTTTTTATTCACAAATATTTGATCAGTAAATCTAAACAGATGCTCCGCCTGATTGACGGCCATTAACCAACCTTACTTGCTTGATCTTCCATGAGCAGATCAGAAGGCTGTAAATATAGTTTGTTGATCACTGTCTGTATGTAAACGAGAGCATCAATCAAATCAGCTCACCATCTTTGTTTCATCAGACGGCTCCCATTACACGGCTCAATCAATCAGATTTTACTTTCTTGTTAAAACATGTCTCGACCCTTCGCAATCAATAAGCCAGGACACTTATTAAACATGTAGATGAAATGCTTTTGTGGTGATTTTGTCAAATTCTTAATGAAAAACTGCTGATATAACTTATTGATTGATTGATTGATTGATGGTGTTAAAATCCCTGCATGTTTACATAATAAAGGAGATTTAAATAAAGCTCTTAAAAACCACAATAAGCAGAAGAATAAAAGTGTGTATGATAAACTGACAGTCTTTGTTTAAGTGTCAAATAGTGGAAGTGATACACACATTCCTGCCAGTTTCCTCTTCAGATGGATTTCCAGTCACAAGTCAGTGAAGTACATGCACAAGTCGACATTTTCATTTCACATTAAGTTAAGCATCCTTTGTTCAAGACATTTACGTGTGGTTTCACTGATAAAGACGTGTGCTTATAGGAAGATTTCATCCAAAACTGAAAATTGTGTCAGGATTTTTCCACACTTCCCTGATCACAAAACTCTTTGACTTTCTTTCTTATGTTGAACATAATGTTGAACCTTTTGAAAAATATTTGGATTATTGACGTCCACATTATTTGTTTTTCCTTCTACAGAGGTCAATACCAGTAATTAACACTACTCAAAAACTCTTTGGTGTTTATCAGAAGAAAAAAAAACCCTCAAAATAGTTTAAAACCACTTGAGGGAGACTAAATAGTGAGAATATTTTTATTTGTGAGCGAACTACCCCTTTGATTACATTGAAATGCTTGTTTTGCAGTTGAAATCCTAAAGTTATTTTAGATAACTGTTAATGCTGATCATCTGATATTTATTGAGCTGAAAGAAACTTAATCAAATAAGGCTACTCTTTCCTAATACTTCCGAATTAAAAGATTTACTTTGAAAACAAATTTATATCCATAATCATTCGTTTGGTTATAGAGAATATTGTACAATAACAAAAACACACATAAAATGATGTACTCGAAATGTATAATTTAAGCTACCATAAATAAATTGCAATTAACTTGAAGTTAATGGTCCGAAAACATTACATTACATCAAGTAAGAACATTATTTACCTAACTGAGCTTTTGGAATTATACAACTAAAGGTATGATAGATGTACTTGACTTGGGACAACATTAAATTCAGGACAGGACAGAATAACACCACAGCCCGTCCAAAAACATTGTGTATGCTGACTAAACTGTGATTTTTGCCATTGCCACGAGTTCAGAAACATATAATCGCACTTAACTGACATACAACCCTTATACATGTCCGTTTTAAACGGTCAGATAGGAAAACAACATTGAGGTAACTTAAAGTTGGTTTTATATTCGCACATTCAGACTTTCTCCTTAATAATATAACTTCATAAAAGTATTGTTTGCCAATTATAAATAGGGAATTCATATTATCAGCCAACGAATATCAAAGTACAACATTAAGATTAATTAAAGTCAATGAAATAGTGCTAGTGTTGTTTTGAAGTCATTCTTACATGCCATTTCAGACCGGATAGTCAACGTAGCGTGTTAAACAATACAGGGAGCGTGTCATAAGTTGTCGCTGTTAAAAACTGAACGATTGTGAGAATATAAAACCAACTTTACTTAACTAATGTTAACCTTGGTTTAAAATAAGAGGCACTGGAAACGTTGTTAATCCAGTGAACTTGTCCACTCACCATGTCTGTCCTGCGTCGATGTGTCGCGGGCTCCTCTATACTCCTACGCGGTCCTCGTGGCTCTTGTGTTTTCTTTCCTCTTACTGAAGAGACGTGAGCTCGAGTCGTGTGATATCTGTCACTCGTTTGCTGATCCAGGAAAAACAAAAGCGCAAAGGAGGTACAGATGTGATCGGATCAGCTGACACGAAATGCAGCATGGGAAATGAACGCAAGGTTCATCGTGTTCCTGTTGACGAGCAGTGCGATTGCGCAAACTGTGCGCAGCATTGATTGTACTGAGACAGGGAACAGCCATCAGCACGGGGTAAAGTCTAAATGGGATACAGCAGCGGATACTCAATAAAGCATAATTTTGTGACACTGTACAAAAATAATAAATATTTGTACATCACTGTGAGGGTTGGGTTTAAGGTTGGGGTAGACGTTAATCAAATACAATTTAATGGGTAATTTAATAAGTAATATGATTAATATTCGGTATAATTACTGTTTTTACATTACTGTGATGTAGGGTATAGGGTTGGGGTAGACGTTAATCAAATACAATTTAATGGATAATTTAATAAGTAATATGATTAATATTCGGTATAATTACCGTTTTTACATTATTGTGATGTAGAGTTTAGGGTTGGGGTAGGGGTAGACGTTAATAAAATACACTTAAGGGGTAAATTAATAAATAATTCTCCTTAACTTCAGTCCGCGGCTGTATCCCTTATAACAACCAGCCGTATGCTGTGCTGTGGTTGTTGCTAGAAGTAATGTACCCTCGCAGTAGTGTAAAAATATTCTTTGTTTTTGTACAGTGTCACAAATATTATGCCATATTGATGTGAGTGTCCGCAGCTGTATCTCATCTACAATTTTACCCACACGGCTAGATTAATGTCCACACTGTTACGTCAACCAACAACCAGCATAGTTTTCAAAGCAGAAAAGTAAATCAAACTAGAGAAAACAATCGATTTAATTTTTAAATCGATTTTAAAAATGAAAATAATAAAAATGTATATTAAAAAAATACAATTAAGCATAAGAAAATGGTGTTTATTTTGCAACTCTTTTGTGAAGTTTAGAATAGGCGGCCTATTTCACAAAGTAACCCCCAAAAGTAGCTAGTCTCTGCCTAAAAAAGCTAAATAAATTAAAATAACTCAATCCTAAATATAAAGACTTAGAGGCAGACTGAATGCTGAGTTTATACAGGCAGATTTTCAATGCTAGGTTACCATTTGTTTGTTTGTTTGTTTATTTATTTATTATATACGTACAGCCTACATTTGTAGTTCTTCTTAAACTTCTTCCTTTTCTTCTTCTTCTTTGTTTTCATCGCAGAGAACAGCAACATATAACAATACAAATGATAAGCATAAGTCATTAAAGAAACTAAATCAAAATCAATAAAAAAAATTAACAGGGTATATTATTATTAGCCTCGGCTGGGTCAGTTGGCGTTTCTGTGTGGAGTTTGCATGTTCTCCCCGTGTTCGCGTGGGTTTCCTCCGGGTGCTCCGGTTTCCCCCACAAGTCCAAAGACATGCGGTACAGGTGAATTGGGTAAGCTAAATTGTCCGTAGTGTATGAGTGTGAATGGGTGTGTGTGGATGTTTCCCAGAGATGGGTTGCAGCTGGAAGGGCATCCGCTGCGTAAAACATATGCTGGATAAGTTGGCGGTTCATTCCGCTGTGGCGACCCCGGATTAATAAAGAGACTAAGCCGAAATGAAAATGAATTAATGAATGAATGAAGTTGGCAGTTCATTCCGCTGTGGAGACCCCTGATTAATAAAGGGACTAAGCCGAAAAGAAAGTGAATGTATGAATTATTATTATTATTACCATCTGTCATATTTTTGTCTCGCATTACGTCATGCCGTGTAGGTCTTACTGGGAATATAAAAATTGCTTTACGCTATTATTAAAATTTTTTATGTAAACAAAATCATTAAGCTCGCGGTCTTAGCGTTTTATTATATGGTTGTAATGAACAATGTTGTAATAAACAATGTAGCCTAATAATTACATTTACATTAGCCTAATAAAAACATTTGATGATGAAATGAACGGTCATATATGTCGTCACCGCACTGCGACGTCACTAGCTTTCGATTTCACATTCTCAGCCTATCAGGGCTCGGAGTTTTCCCCCCACATGTTTCTACTGTAAGAGTCAAAGTTAAGAACGTACACGTAAAGAAAGCTGCCCTTTCATTAAACCAGGAATGTGAAAACAAATAAACTATCCTAACGCATACAGAGATTACTTAGAGAATGATAAACAAACATCATGCTATAGCCATGCATTAGTAGCATATTATAATGTCATTAATATTATAATACGGTTCCCAAATAGATTTGGAAATTAATTTTAGAATAATAGCTACTACTGTTACTATTATTAACAATAATAGTATTATTATTATTATTTTTAATAATAATAATAATAATAATAATAACAACAACAATAATAGGGCAGCACGGTGGCGCAGTGGGTAGCACAATCGCCTCACAGCAAGAAGGTCGCTGGTTCGAGCCAGGTGAATTGGGCAAGCTAAATTGTCCGTAGTGTATGAGTGTGAATGGGTATGTGTGGATGTTTCCCAGTGCTGGGTTGCAGCTGGAAGGGCATCCGCTGTGTAAAACATATGCTGGATAAGTTGGTGGTTCATTCCGCTGTGGCGACCGCAGATTAATAAAGGGACTAAGCCGAAAAGAAAATGAATGAATGAATAATAATAATAATAATAATAATAATAATAATAGTAATAATAATAATAATAAACAATATAGCCTACTACTAATAATAATTATTAATATTATTGTTGTATAATTATTATAACTATTATAATATATAGGCTATACTTAAAATCAAAAAGAAATAACAATTGTGATGATGGTAGGCGAATGAAACATTAAAAATAACTATCATAATAATAATTCTTCTTATTGTTATGCCTATAATTATTTTCTTAGCCTATCAAAATCATCATTGCTATTGCTATTATCATGTTTAATTAAATATAAACGTGTACATGCAATATTTTAATGTTAAATTAATGAGGTAACACTACAATGAGATTGCATTAATTAATGTATTTACTAACACGAACAAACAAAAAACAATACATTTATTACAGTATATTTATTCATCTTTGCTTACATTATTTACCAGTAATTAAGTTGCTGATAGATCGTGTTAACTCACAGTGCATTAACTAATGTTAACAAGCATGAATTTGTATTTTTAATAATCTATTAGTAAATGTTAAACTGCGATTAATGAATGCTGTACAGGTATTGTTTATTCTTAGTTCATATTAGTAAATATATTAACTAATTTTAATTAATGCGACCTTATTGTAAAGTGAGACCAATAATGATAGCTATAAGTGGAAAATCCGTTCATATCTTGCCTTAAATGTAAATGTTCACTATTGTACACTAATATTAGGTTGATTTTTTTTTAAATACAATGCAATGCATATAATATAATATTATTTTTGTAGGCTGTATATGAGATATACAGTATAGGCTAGTACTGCAGCTGTGCTTTCCCACAATAGCTCTTGCGCAACTGTACACACCTGTGAAAGGTGCGCTTGGAAAGTGAAAATTCAGTGCCGAAATGCCGACATATAAAACGCGGACACAATGCAGGAGCAAAATATAAATCATCCAACATCAGACAACAACAACAACCAGACCAGAGCTTCAGCGAAAACCCAGCAGAATCAGCGGATCCACCTGTGGCTTTGAGCGTCTATAAGCATCTTTAAGCATCGGAATGAAGGTGTTTGCGGCTGCGCAGTTCTGTGTGCTCCTGTCGGTCAGTTTCAGCTCTGTGCTGGGCTGCCGCTGGGTCAAACACAAACTTCAGCATCATCACAGGATCTCTCTGGATCTCCTCAGGAGGATGGTGAGTTTGAACGTTTTTTAAAGGGATAGTTCACACAAAACTGAAAAGGTCTGTTATCATTTACTCAGCCTTGTGACCAGGGTGCGAATTATACGTTGACGATGAGGTGGGGTTGTCAACTTTTTCGGTAATGTTAGTTTGTGTAAAACATGCTTCAGTGAATCAAATGTATGTATTTATTTCAATTATATCTAATTTATTAATAAAACCTATTTAAGTATTCAGGGTTTTGAGGGATATTTATTCTGATCTACAGTATACTCTGATTTACTATATATTTCAGAGGTTACTGTAGGTCAAACTACAAACTGTGCAGCCATTTTACTTCGCTTTTAGGCTGTATGTAGAAACAAACAGCTATTTTACAAGAAAAGTGTCTTTTGAACACTTACGGTGTCCATTGGTGCTGGAGATCTGCCGGTTTCCGACGTTTCAATGATTTTTTCCCTCTCGCATAGAATGGTATGAACCGTTATAGGGGTGGTCAAATGTATGTTTATATTATCTATTATTTTAATTATGAATATTATTTAAGATACACTGCAAAATAAAATCACAATTTATTCAGCACACTGTACTTTTTCTGTCATATATACTAAGATTTGTGAATAACTATTGATCTACTTAAAAAACGTATGTTATGTCAACAATACTCGCTAAAATGTTATGTCTACATGTTGAACAGAGTTTTCTGGACAAACATTTTGGTGTTGAACAGGAATGTTGATATTTAAATAATTCGCAGATGCGTGACGCCAGGATCGAAAACTAAACATGAGTGTGAATGAGTGTCTATGGGTGTTTCCCAGTGATGGGTTGCAGCTGGAAGGGCATCTGCTGTGTAAAACATATGCTGGATAAGTTGGCGGTTCATTCCGCTGTGGCGACCACTGATGAATAAAGGGACTAAGCCAAAAGGAAAATGAATGAATGAATGAATGAATAAAAGGCTGGATAGATTCTATTGTGAGTCTTAAAGGGATAGTTCACACCAAAATGGTAAATAACTAATTATTTACACTCAAGTGGTCAAGGGTTTCTTTCTTCATTCATTCATTCATTTTCATTTCGGCTTAGTCCCTTTATTAATCTGGGGTCGCCACAGCGGAATGAACCGCCAACTTATCCAGCATATGTTTTACACAGCGGATGCCCTTCCAGCTGCAACCCATTACAGGGAAACATCCATACACACTCATTCACACTCATACACTACGGACAATTTAGCTTACCCAATTCACCTGTACCGCATGTCTTTGGACTTGTGGGGGAAACCGGAGCACCCGGAGGAAACCCACGCCAACACGGGGAGAACATGCAAACTCCACACAGAAATGCCAACTGACCCAGCCGAGGCTCGAACCAGCGACCTTCTTGCTGTGAGGCGATCGTGCTACCCACTGCGCCACCCTAAGGGCCCTAAGAAGATATTCTTAAGAATGTTAAAAACTGGTAATCATTGACCTCCATAGCAGAAAAAACAACAATTACCAGTTTCCAACATTCTTCAAAATACCTTCTTTTGTGTACAACCTAATTGAGAAGAAAAAAAATCGGGTTTGGAAGGAGTGAAGCATGAGAGCATGATTAGAAAAATACATTTTTGGATGATCAACGCCTTTAATAGCCAACAAAACGAATAATTGAAAGGGGGTGTTGAAGAGTTCAGGTCATCAGCATTAGCAGAGCTCTTCATTAAATCTGTTCCTGTTTATTTTAGGGTGAAAAAATCCATGACGACAATGAGGACCTCAACCCCATCCCATATGACCTGATCAACAACCACAGGACGGCAGAGGTCAGTCACACATATTTTACACAAGAGGATTCCCTAATATGTGCTACACTGTAAGAAAAGATCTTGCTGCCTTAATTTTTTTAGTTCAATCAAATGAACCTGTCTAGTCATCTCAACTCCATTCATTCATTCATTTTCTTTTCGGATTAGTCCCTTTATTAATCTGGGGTCGCCACAGCGGAATGAACCGCCAACTTATCCAGCATATGTTTTACGCAGCGGATGTCCTTCTAGCTGCAACCCATTTCTGGGAAACATCCACACACACTCATTCACACACATACACTACTGACAATTTAGCTTACCCAATTCACCTGTACCGCATGTCTTTGGACTTGTGGGGGAAACCGGAGCACCCGGAGGAAACCCACACCAACACGGAGAGAACATGCAAACGCCACACAGAAATGCCAACTGACATAGCCGAGGCTCGAACCAGCGACCTTCTTGCTGTGAGGCGATCATGCTACTCACTACGCCACCGTGCTGCCTCATCTCCACTTATATCATTCAAACTGACTAAAAATGTTACTTAGTACTTGACACCTGATGAACTTATAAGTTAAAGTAACTTAAAAACATGTGTAGTCATGACTTTTTGTCATATCATTTTGTACAGTGTATGAATATGACTGCTATATTCATCATCTGTCTATTGTTTATTTGTCCTACAGCCCGAGAAGCAGATCCAGTTCGTCATTCAGGCTCTGCTGGAAATCTCTGCCCTCTTCGACGATTCACTTGTTCCCTGGGATGCTAAAAAAATGGATGACTTCCTAAACATCATGCATGAGGAGATCGATGGACTGCGCTCATGTGTGAGTACAGTACAGTATGTGTACAGTACTGACAGATTAAGATACAATTATTAGCCCTCGGGTGGAATTTTAATTAGTTTTTCAAATATTTCCCAAGTGCTGACGATGTTTCTTTTTTAAACATAATAGTTTGTATATCATTTCTAATAAATCATTTGTCATTGCAATGATGATACCAGTACATAATATTTTATAGCTATTTTCATTCATCAATTCATTTTCTATTTGGCTTAGTCCCTTTATTAATCAGAGGTCGCCACAGCGGAATGAACCGCCAACTTATCCAGCATAAGTTTTACACAGCGGATGCCCTTCCAGCTGCAACCCATCACTGGGAATTTAGCTTACCCAATTCACCTATAGCGCATGTCTTTGGACTTGTGGGGGAAACCGGAGCATCCGGAGGAAACCCACGCCAACATGGGGAGAACATGCAAACTCCACACAGAAATGCCAACTGACACAGCCGGGGCTCAAACCAGCGACCTTCTTGCTGTGAGGTGACAGTGCTACCCACTGCGCCACCGTGCAGCCCTTTATAGTTATTTTGCAAGATACTATTCAACTTAAAATGCTATTTAAAGACTTAACTAATTAGGCTAATTATAGGCAAGATAGGGGGCGATAGATAGTGACACAGTGGCGCAGTGGGTAGCACAATCGCCTCACAGCAAGAAGGTCGCTGGTTCGAGCCTCGGCTGGGTCAGTTGGCATTTCTGTGTGGAGTTTGCATGTTCTCCCTGTGTTGGCGTGGGTTTCCTCCGGGTGCTCCGGTTTCCCCCACAAGTCCAAAGACATGCGCCATAGGTGAATTGGGTAAGCTAAATTGTCCGTAGTGTATGAGTGTGAATGGGTGTGTATGGATGTTTCCCAGTGATGGGCTGCGGCTGGAAGGGCATCCGCTGCGTAAAACATATGCTGGATAAGTTGGCGGTTCATTCCGCTGTGGCGACCCCAGATTAATAACCCGAAAAGAAAATGAATGAATAGTCAATATAGGTTAATTATTGGACAAAAGTGATTGGTTCTGTAGTCAGTTTATAAATAACTAAACCAAAATAAAAGACTTTCTCCATAAGAAAAAGCTAATAGGAATCACTGAAAACCTTTACTCTGTCTTTCACTCAGTTCCTCCCTGTTAAACATCACTTGTGAAATATTCGAGAAGGAGTTCAAATTTGACAGGAGGGCTGATAGGTTTGTCTTCATGTACATGCGCATAATTATCAGTAATAGTCAGAAAGAATCATTCATCTTGTTTCTCGGCGCAGGGCTCTTACAAAATGAAGAGGAACAAGAAGCTGCATCTGTATTTTAACAGACTGAGAAGTATGACAGAGCTGAACACGGTGAGACTCTTGACAGATCAACCTTCATCTGCAGTGCATGTGAGCAGACACGAGCAAAGGAGGATGAGAACAATACCATTATTGTTTAGCCTTTTGATCTTCTGGAGATGTTTGAGATCATTTTTGGATGAGAGTATGGAGGCGAACCCTTTCAGGGCAGTTTGTGGTGATATTGGTCCAATAGTATCTGGATGCAGACTTGGATTTGCAAGCTGAGACTGCATATCTCAGACTTGCAATGTCAGACACAACGCACTCAGTGGAGCTAGTGACGTCATTGTGAGGGGTAGGAGTAGGGTTAGGTGCGCGCATTCAAAAGCATTGCATGCAGCTCACCTTGCAAATGCACCAAGTCTGCATCCAGACCCTTCTCGATGTTGGAGATGCAACTTTGGAGAATTTCCGACCCCCATTAACTTCTGCAGTTGTGCGGTTCTCCAGCTGTGATTATTGAACAGTTTTTAGTCACTAGAACCATAATTCAACATAGGCTCATTAGAAATACGTATTCATCCTATATTTTTGGAGAAACTGTAAAAACGTACTTCAACACAGTACATTTGACTGCAGTTTCTAGGTAAAATCAGGGTGCGAATTATACATTGACAATTGGGGGGATCAAGTTTTTCAGTTATATTCGGTAATATGCCTCAGTGAACCAAATTCATTCATTCATTTTCTTTTCGGCTTAGTCCCTTTATTAATCTGGGGTCGCCACAGCGGAATGAACCGCCAACTTATCCAGCATGTGTTTTACGCAACGGATGCCCTTCCAGCTGCAACCCATCACTGGGAAACATCCATACACACTCACTCATTCACACACATACACTACGGCCAATTTAGCTTACCCAATTCACCTATACTGCATGTCTTTGGAGTTGTGGGTGAAACCGGAGCACCCGGAGGAAACTCACGCGAACACAGGGAGAACATGCAAACTCCACACAGAAGTGAAAACTGACCCAGCCGAGGCTCGAACCAGCGACCTACTTGCAATGAGGGGGTCGTGCCACCCACTGCGCCATATAGTCTCATGTGTATAGTTTAGTTAAGTATTACTTATTCACTTTCTTTTCGGCTTATTCCCTTTATTAATCTGGGGTCGCCACAGCGGAATGAACCGCCAACTTATCCAGCACGTTTTACGCAGCGGCTGCCCTTCCAGCTGCAACCCATCACTGGGAAACATCCACACACACCCATTCACACACATACACTACGGACAATTTAGCTTACCCAA
>CAIGQW010012936.1:2078111-2089052 GCA_903798125.1 Danio choprae | reverse complement strand
ACACACACACACACACACACACACACACACACACACACACACAGAGAGAGAGAGAAAAAGTCATATGGAGCACAGTCTAATGGAAAAATGGGCTTGATAAACACCTCTGGGAAAACATATCCATAAACAACACATGATAGCATGCTAAGACTGTAAACACCCCTAAAACCTGACATGAGGTGAGATGTGATATTAAATCTGAGACTGTAACTCAAACCGTTAAAGCATGAAGAGAAATTCGGTTATCTTATTAAATTTATTCCATGAACATTTCAAATGCACACGTACTTACGTGATGATACAAAGAAAAGACAGCATCAGAGACATATGCTCCTATCTGCAAAATGTATATACAGGCAAATAGAGGCGAGCACAACCTACAGCACGGCAATGTCTCCTTCCTTAATAAAAATGTAAACAATAGAAAATGTCAGCATATTCATAACATTATCAATATGAAACCCAAAAAGTGCACGAAACTGCACACAGACCACATACGAGCATAATGAGATTTTCTTTTTCTCACCAAACTTCATTCTGATTTGAACGTACGGTAAATGAACATGTGAGATTTAGCATGAGTGTTAATGCTGTTTGGTAATGACAGACCAAATCTAAAAACTATACAAGAGGTAAATATATAAACGATTTCAAAAAAGTGCTTCATTTAAAAACCTTTACGAAATAAGACATTTTCAGTCATGTTAAGACTTCAGAGGAAATCTATCATTCGATGTCCCTAATACACACAACTCCTGATACTAAAGCGGTAAATGTGCATGGGGGATAACTGCCTTGATATTTTCAAAATGACATTTTAATTTATATTTGATCACAGGAATTTAAAGGAAGGTGTGAACATATCTTGAGTAAAAAATATGAATTTCACTTACTGATATATTAGGTAAGCCCATGTTTGGTGATCTTTTAGGCTCATTTTGTATAGAGAAGAGTATCACTTAAACAGCATGGTGTCAGCAAGTCTGATTAACTCCTGGACAGAGAAAGAGAACCTCTTATAACTGTTATAACTCATTATGAGTACTTTAACGTAGACATATTAGTGCTTTTGTTAAATACAGTTAAAAGGATGATGTCTGTTGAATTATGTCGATTTAAAGCTAGGTTATTGTAACTAATAAAGCACTTAATAACCAAATATTTACAGGAGTTATAGATAATTGCATACCATTTAAATAATCACAAGTGAAATGCTGTTTTGACTATCAGGACGTGAAACAAACTATGCCTTCAATGCTTCAAGTTATTGTTTTATTTATTTATTTATTTTTTACATAATTTTAAGACTCTTTATGTCTTTCGCAGTAGCACATTTTACTCAAAGTGACTTTCCACAGTCCACTGTAAAGGGTCGGTTTCTAGTCTACTAATTCCACCATTCAGCTGAAAACTGAGAACCTGAATCATTATAAACTGGCTGCTGATAGTGTGATAGTGGTACTTGTTGCTAATTGTTATTGAGATCAGGATCTATTAGTTATTAGTTAAAGGGATAGCTCACCCAAGTCATCATTTACTCAATCTCCACTTGGATCTACTTGAGGAGGAGTAAATGGTGTGAAAATTAACATTTTTGGGTGACTTATCCCTTCAAATGCTAACTCCTAAAAATAAAAACCTATTTTGTTTCATTGCTAATAAAGAACCTTTTATTTTTCATAATGCGAAGAACATATTAACTAACTTTATTCCTAAAAAACTTTTTTTTTTTTCTAGAAAAAGATTAATTAATTTATTAGAAATTTCCCATGGATGTTAAGGGTTCTTCTTGTAACCACTAATGCTGGTGATGAATCTATACTAAAATATAATATACTAAAATAAGGTTTTAGGGAGCTATAAACGCTGATGCAATTTACAAGTATACAAGGACACAAAAAGATGATTTAAGACTAGATTAAAACTATGATGAACCTGTAAAATGTGAGCTCCATGAAAAAAATTGTGCATTAAACAACCCTAAGAAATAGGAGTTTTGTAGCCACTTACAGTAGCCACATATATTTGAGTCACTGTGTGTTAGATCTTTGGGGAAGAAAACTTCATTCTAAAAGGGTTTTCATTTATATGCCATTAAAAATCTTCTGCCATATTGGATTTGTTTTGCAACAGTAGGCCAATTTAGTCCCAAAACTTACAAGTATACTACTAGTATAAACGTATAACCATACCAGCACAGAACGAGTATCTGGATATAGAATGTCAGTAATTATCAAAGAAAAAGAAAGAAAGAAAATTAAAAACCTTTTGACTTCCGACGACATCAGCATGCCAAAATCACTTTTCCTTAAAGGGCTATAACTGGAATGGGATATTTCTACCAAACTTATATGTGTATGAGATAAAATGACATGAAAAAATAGAGGTGTTTTCCACTTGGTGGCATACGAGACAGAAAAAAAATCATTTAAATGTCAATTTAAAAGTGTGCAACCGCAAACATACACATGTATAAAAGGGCAAAAGAACACCGCTAATTAATAACGAATATGATGGGACATTTGTAATTGGGAACAAATAAGAAAAATACTGAATAAAAAAGTTGAAATCAAAGAATAAAACAGTTCTCCCAAGTAAAATAGCCTTCCAATGCTGTCACATTGAGTAATCCTTTAAGCCAGGGGTGTCAAACGTACGGCCTGTGGGTCTGATCAGGACCGCAAATGGGTTTAATCCGGCCCGCGAGATGATTCTGTAAAGTATAAAAATGATTTTTTCAATAAAAGAAACTGCTGTTCCAATTGCAAACTGTTAGTTTCATTCGATCCAGAAGCCTGAATCAGTGTCAGTTTGACAGCCTTCTCAGCGAGAAAGACCACATCTATGCCCTGCCATACCACACTGAGGTGTTCTCACAAGGAAACGTAACTATTTCACGTTTTGTCAGTTTAGTGGCTAATTCGTACAGAAATGTACGATATAAAAAAGGAGGCGTGGCACCCAACCACACCACTAAACCCAACCATCATTGGTGGATAAGCAAACCGTATTAAATTGTACGAACAAGATCATACAAATTCATATGAATTAGCCACTAAAACAAAAAGTTACGAATTGCCGTGAGATCGTGTTGTCCTCAGGCTCCAGCTTTGTGTTATGTTGATCATATTAAAACAAAGAAAACAATCTGAAGTTGTTGTTTTTAAGTTATATATATCATGATTTTACCAGTCTGGCCCACTTGGGAATAGATTTTCCTCCATGTGGCCCTTGAGCTAAAATGAGTTTGACACCCCTGCTTTAAGCCATCTTGTTTCAGAGCTTCTGTTGTTCAGTTGATGCTTCAATTTACACCACAAGGATTGTCTTTCAGTCCACAGGGATTGTCTGCTAGTTATACTATTGACTCCTTTATTGTTGATGCATTCTCTGAACTGCTAAGGGCATGTGTAGTGGGTGCAGACCGGAGGATCACTTCACTGGTGAGCTCCACTGGGAGGATGAGCTGTCCTTGCGGCCGAGGAAAGGTCACTGATGCTCTGGTCTGTGTGACCTGGGTTGGCTTTGGAGGCTGTGAATTTGGCGGCATCGGCCTAGTCTTCAATTCAAAAGCCATGGCGAGTTCTGAGTTGCTGCCATACAAGGCATTCATCTTCCTTGCAATCAACCCTTCGGTTTCAGGAGGTTCGTTGTCGTTGGGATTCCTGACTTTCCTCTTTGAACGACGCATGAAACAGGCATAGCGGATGGCACGCTTGAGAAGATGCCGACGGTATATTCTTTGAACCGCAATGGCTGCTTGCTCTTCCTCCTTCCTCCTGAGAGTGGTGACGATTGGCTCAAATGAGGCAGATGTGGGGTTGTTCATGATAAACTTGGCTTCGATGCTCTCCTTCATGGCATCCATCTCAATAGTGTCGCCAAGTACTTCACGGGTCACTGCTAAAAGTATATCCTGAGAGTGGATTTTGTCGCCGCTTACAATGGGCACGTCCATGGAGATTAGCTTGAGGCGGTTGGGTTTGGCAATTCGTAGAGGCTCCTGCAAGGCATCGACAAAGTCAAACAAGCGGTTGTATTCAATGAACTGTGTAGCATCAACGTCAAACTTTTCCCATGTTTCATCAAACATATCGAAGTCATCCTCACAGAGCAGGTCTCCACTCTCCTCTTGAGCATTGTTGAAGTTCTCTAGAATGATGGCGATGTACATGTTCACAACCACCAGGAATGACATGATGATGTAACTGCAGAAAAACATGATGCCCATGCCAGGATTCCCGCAGTTTCCCCGCACATCTGTACCAGGGTTTTCAAAGTCAGGGTCGCAATCGGGAGGGCCGCTGTTTAGAATTGGCAGCAGAAGGCCATCCCAGCCTGCCGAGGTTGTAATCTCAAACAGGCAGATAATGCTGCCACCAAATGTTTCAAAGTTGAAGATGTCATCTATGCCTGCCTGCTTTTTCACATAGGCAAAGTTAGACATGCCAAAGATGGAGAAGATGAACATGATCAGGAACAGAAGCAGTCCGATGTTGAAGAGGGCAGGAAGTGACATCATCAAGGCAAACAAAAGAGTCCGAATGCCCTTCGCCCCTCTGATGAGACGCAGCACACGGCCGATTCTTGCGAGTCGGATGACACGGAACAAGGTAGGAGACACAAAGTACTTCTCAATGATGTCTGATAACATTAGACCTGGGGAAAGTGAAAATATGGTTTTATTAAATGATGTAGAGCTATTACAGTAGTAAAGTTTTACACAGACTTAGGGTGTATTCACACTTGGCAGGTTTGATTCGATTTAAACAAACTCTAAAGTTTCAGTTTGCTCTGTTTTTGTGGTTCACTTTGTGGTAGTGTGTACTTTTCTGTTTGTTCTCATCATAGTTATGATGTTGCCTATTACATTTAAATATAGTTATGCCCTTACTATATATACTGTGTTACAAAGTGTGAACACACCTTTAGAACTGTTAATATATAACATTTTTCAAACCTTTAAACATTCAAAATCTTTGACAACTCTAATGCTACACCAACATACTGTAGGCACATTGGAAAAACATCACTCTATATCCATTTTTGCAAAACTCCAAAAAATACCTACAACTGATTGCAAGTCTTAGTGACACTAGAATAATAATAATCCTTGTGGAATACCAATGTTACTTGCTACAGTAGGTAATTCACTTGTTACAGCACTACATTCGAGCATGAGTGCCATGAAAGAGCCTAAAAACTTTCAGAAGCAAACTAAAATGTCATGGTTGCTTCAGCAAATGCATTTTCATACACTTGTTTTTGCTAATAATATGTTTAAAACTTGGTTTATTGTAAGAGCATTGTCTTTAACTGAATAAAACACGGTCATGCTTATCTGTTTCAGTTAAAACTTCAAACTTCAATTTCAATGAAAGAGCTATGAAACATGTTTATTTAATAATGTGATGAAATTTCACACAAATATCAGTACACATGCCTCTCCAATAAGCCTGGATTGCTCTACACTTACCTGCTATAGAAAGGATGACAACAACAAAATCAAAGACGTTCCATCCAATAGTGAAAAAGTATTGTCTGAGTGCAAACAATTTAAGTACACATTCGCTTGTGAAGACGACGATGAAGACCAGATTGATCAGATACAGGACATCTTCTTTCTCAGCACTCTGATCATCCGTCTCTATCATCATGGTCACCATGTTGAGGCAGATTAGCACCATGATAAAAATATCAAAGAACTGCTTTGATATGAAGTCAAACACCAAACCCTGGATCACATTCTGTTTGGAGAACAATAGATTGTATTAATAAATATATCTTTTTTTGCCAGTTAGTTAGCTGTAATGATAAAAATCCAGCAATGGATCAATTAAAAAATGTTTCTTACTGATGGTCGAGGAATAGGTTTCGGACGTTTCTTTGCACCCAGCTTCTTCATGGCATTGTAATACTTTTTCTGTTCCTCAGTCATGAAAATGTCTTTCCCTCCAAAGTGCAGAAAAACAAAACAAATATTAATTATTCTTTCAGCTAATAAATTATCCAAATGTACAACACAAATTAAAAGAACTTAAAAGTAAGGTTAAAAAAGGTGCTTATCTTGGATTTTTGCTGATTGAAGTTGTCAATGATGACACCAATGAAGAGGTTGAGGGTAAAAAATGAGCCAAAAATGATGAAAATAACAAAATAAAGGTACATGTAAAGGTTGATTTCATATGAAGGCTGCTCGTCCACCTGTTAAGGAAAAAAAATGAATGAAGGATTTTTAAAACATTTACAATCAGGGACTAAAACTATTTTGCCGGAGAATTACTGGAGAAAATATTAACAGCCATTTATATATATATTTTTTACCAGCCATGAAACAAAGGAAGGGCCTCACGGTGGCGCAGTGGGTAGCACAATCGCCTCACAGCAAGAAGGTCGCTGGTTCAAGCCTCGGCTGGGTCAGTTGGCATTTCTGTGTGGAGTTTGCATGTTCTCCCCGTGTTGGCCTGGGTTTCCTCCGGGTGCTCCGGTTTCCCCCACAAGTCCAAAGACATGCGGTACAGGTGAATTGGGTAAGCTAAATTGTACGTAGTGTATGAGTGTGAATGACTGTGTGTGGATGTTTCCCAGTGATGGGTTGCAGCTGGAAGGGCATCCGCTGCGTAAAACATATGCTGGATAAGTTGGCGGTTCATTCTGCTGTGGTGACCCCAGATAAATAAAGGGACTAAGCCGAAATGAAAATGAATGAACGAATGAAACAAAGGAAACACAATACCTTCACATTTTAGCTTTGGATCTTTGGATTTCATATTTTTATTTTCCTAAAAGTCAATCTTTCCTCATTTTGTTTCGGTCTCCAATCAGTAACCATTGTTTTGTCGAGTACAGTCTTGTTTGTATTTAAAGAGGTGCGTATTGTGTTATATTGTATGCTTACTGCTGATCTTTCTGTGCTAACAGTATTTTCATCATACTTTGAATATCCATATCTGTTTCAAAATTAATAGAAAAATTGGGTGAGAAATCTACGTACTGTAAATGTAAAAATCCCTTTAGAGCTAAATTTTCCTTTGCAACTGTTAATGTTCCTTGTGGAAACACAGCTTGTTATTTTCTTACCTCTCTAGAATCCACTGCAGCATACATGATATCCATCCAGCCTTTGAATGTGGCCTATGTGGAAAGAGGTACTTTCCTCATTCAGCTTGTCAAATAAAACTCATTGATTCAATATGGATTTGTTAATAATGAATTACCTCATTTTCTTCTGATGCATAAAAAGGTAAAACATGAAAATGCATTCACTCTTATGTAAATATGCTTAAACTCTGATATTATCATTAATATGTGTACACTGCATATCTCACTTTATTCAAAGTCCAACATTTCATTTTAGAAATACGTTTTTTAATCTTAGTTTCAAAAATCACCTTTGTAAACTTTATTTGATGCAAAATCAAAATGGGACATCTCGCCTTTTGATGTAAAAAGACAGGTGTAAATGCGCTCTGAAACGCATTTGAGACAGATATATATCCGATCACCACTGTCAGGAAGTGGTCTAGGTATTCCAGATGAAACTGGACAAGTCTAAATTCATCTGATTTTCAAAACCATATATGTAAATTTTACTTCCTCCAAAATGTAAAAAAATAAACTTGTGAGAGTGTGTTATGTAAAAAAGTGAATATTATTTAAATAAAAGGTGTTGTATCGGATGCTTTAGTTGATGTAACCAAATTAAATTTGCATATAGCGCAGGATTATGAAATGGAAACGTTTCCACAAATCAGATAGCTATCCGATCAGAAAAAATGCATGAAGTGACCAGGTGTAAACAGACCCTTTATGGCCACATGTGTCATATTTAATAAACTGAATTCATGAGAAAACTCACAATCTGCAGGAGAGAGAGGTAGCCGAGTCCCACATTGTCATAGTTGACCTTGACATTGACCCATCGCACCTCATTGGTGTGCATCAGTGCCATGCAGTCACTCTTGTTGTTGACCAAATCCATGGAGATGCGTTCCTCCGTGGTGGTGTTGATGCAGTGGTAGAACTTTCCAGCAAACAGATTGACCCCCATAATGCTGAAGATGAGCCAGAATATCAGACACACCAGGAGCACGTTAAAAATAGAGGGAATAGCACCTACAAGTGCATTCACCACCACCTGTATGGAGTAAGAACAACACAATTAATTAGACGGTAATTAGATGTTGAGTAATCAATGTTTATGTGAAAAGGCATATAGAAAAAGGCTTTTCAGTCAAAAATGTAAAAAAATATGCATTTATTTCTCCAGTTGTTTTCTTCACCATTTTACACTGGTGGCCATTAAGTGAACTGCATCCAGTGACTTATTGCTCATGCCTGCATGCTGCATATGCAACATACAAAAGACTCAACAATGTAATGTCCTGATACACTTAAACAGTGCTTTATAGCAATGTAATGATAACGAACATCCAGATGGATTGCTGAGAGTGACGTTTCGATGTTGTCATAGCTTAAATTTGAAATTTGTCTTTCATATCTTACTGCAATCTTTCTTGATTTGCCTAATTTATACATAATTTTCTAATATTTAAATTGTTTATTTAAAATGTTTATACATTAATACAGAATGGTAGATTTTCTGTATTTAGCTTTTCCTTTTGAATTTTGAAAATAATAACTTCACCAATCGTTCGGAATTCATCGCTTTAAAAGCAACATTAATTATATCCTATTATAGAGAATCCCTCTTCCCAGTAATGCTGTCCTTACCATCACACCTATTTAATTGACAACTTTATAACCTGTGTTAGCAAGCACAAGTCTTGAAAAGATAGTTCACCCAAAAATAAAATTTTTGTCATGTTTACTCCCCCTTCACCAGTCACAAACCTCTTTGAGTTTCTTTCTTCTGACAAAGAACACAAAATACGATATACGAGTTTGCATGTTCTCCCCGTGTTTGCGTGGGTTTCCTCTGGGTGCTCCGGTTTCCCCCACAGTCCAAACACATGCGGTACAGGTGAATTGGGTAAGCTAAATTGTCCGTGGAGAATGAGTGTGTATGGATGTTTCCCAGTGATGGGTTGCGGCTGGAAGGGCATCTGCTGTGTAAAACATATGCTGGATAAGTTGGCGGTTCATTCTGCTGTGGCGACCCCAGATTAATAAAGGGACTTAGCCGAAAAGAAAATGAATGAATGAATGAATATATGTCAATGTTTACCAGTTTTTTCAAAATATATTATTTTGTGTTCAGAAAATAACAGAAGAAAGAAACCCATAAAGGTTTGGAACCACTTGAAGATGAGTAACCTTATATTTTTGGGTGAACTATCCCTATAACAAATGCTACATAAACTGAAAAATGTTATTACCGTCAAATGGCATTAAAATAAATAGTAAAATCAATATCGTCACACATCATATCAAAGTCAGTTTCAGAACCTTATTTAGAAACTGAAGAATCAAACACAAATAAACATACACAAGTGAAGAGAGAATCATTCCTTACCCTCATTCCTTCAAATCTGGACAGGGCTCGAAGGGGTCGGAGAGCTCTAAGTGTCCTGAGAGATTTGATTGCCCCCAGCTCGGAGTAGCCCAATAAATTGGCCGTTAAACTGACCAGAGACACCTAAAATAAAATAAAAAGATTACAAATCAATAACGTTTGACAGCTTGTATTTGTTGATATTGTATAATATGAAGGTATTTGGCACAAGTCAAAAAGGTAACTCACATCCACAATAAGGAAGTCCAGCCAACACCATGCATTAGTGAAGTAGGTCTTGAAGCCATATGCCACCCACTTCAGTAACATCTCCACTATGAAAATATATGTAAAGACTTTATCAGCATACTCCAGGATGGTCTTGATCACTCTGCGCCGCTCAATGTTGATATCCTCAAAAGCCTGGCGAAGTGAAAACATTCATTTGTCAAGTTACGGAAAGTTCCATAACATTATTCCTTTATTCTAATTGAAAAACACACCAGCGCTCCACTGCTTAAGAGGATCATGAAGATGATGAAGGTCTCAAAGTAGTCATGCTCAACGATGGTGAAGCATGTCCTTCGGAGGTTCCACCACTTTTTCCCCCATCCTTCTGTGATGTCAACAGTCAAACATGCACATCGCCTAATACAACCTAAGTAAAAAGAGAAACCAATTAACAAACAGATGATAAATGGTATTTATGGCCTTGATATACAGTGCAGTATGGTCATAAATGAAGGAAAATGAACGCAAACCCTCTGTGAAACAGGCCTCTGGTTCTTCGGGCTCTGGTTCCTCTTCTTCTACCTCTTCAGGTTCAGGCTCAGGTTCTGGAGGCTGGTAGTCCACTGTGCTACAAACCGAAGAGTCATCATCATTAAGAGTGGCCTGTGTAGCAAACAGCACAAAGAAAGGAGAGAGAACAAAAAAGTAAAACACGAAGTGTGCATACCTAATATAAAAACATGTTTGATTAATCCTGCTATTCTCTTAGAGCTGAATGATCAAACTTGATGAAGGCAGCATAATCATGTATAAAGAGAATTGAAAATTACTTCCTGCAATCTAGCTTTGCATAAATTATTCTTGGATATTACAATTTTGAGAATGCTTTGTCATTAAAATTAGATCACCATTTTAATCCTCCTGTTGTCTTAGAATAGTGTATTTGCTCAGGTCAAAAATGACCCGCCTTCACTAAACCTCTAAAATAAAGCAGCTAAATTTCATTTCAATCCTCAAATATATTTAGCTTAAAGAAACAACCTCTTCTTCATCACAAACTCTTTGAATGTCTAGGTTTTCCCTCATCAGTGTACAGTATTTCATCAATGTTTAGTGGGCAACACTCATTTTTGACTAATGTAAGGGATTTTCCTGCATAAGTGTAAAAGTTTTTTTAGCAAGACAGTATTCATAAATGTTATAGCAGCAGATTCTTATTGTGTGTGTGTGTGTGTGTGTGTGTGTGTGTGTGTGTG